>APFE030657153.1:0-14650 GCA_000404065.3 Pinus taeda
GAATCTCCAAGTGGAACCAAGAACTATCAGAGAGAGGACACTAATCAAAATCCCAGAAGCTGACTCACCCCCCTACAAACATATATATATGGATCCCTCATCCCAGAGATCCAGAGGCTTGACTCTTGTATTTTGTAAGGAAGTGTTGTTAGTTTCTTTGTGGAACATCATAGTGTTGGGTGATCTAAGCTTTTCATGAGGTGAAGAAGGGATTTCATGCTGGGAGGATGATGCTGGGTCAGATCAATGGGTTGTAATCGTCTCTTCTACTCTTTCTATCAATAAATCTATTTGAGTTTTCCTCCACATTCTTGTATGTTTGAGTTGATATATGAATTTGTGTGGTCAATATATATCTGGTCCTATATTGTTTATGATTGTAGATCTATGTGCTTTGATGGTATCATGCTGCCTTGACTTTACAGGTTCTCTTTGAAGCGGGACAAGCAAGGGAGGAGCGGCAAAGATCTGTTAGAGGGGAGAGGAAATAAGCAAGGAGCCAAGCGAAAGACTGAGGTTGGTACTCTCTTCTTTTCTCTCATCTACTTCTCATAAAGGAAAACACAAGTAACTTTAGTTTGTTTGTTTCTAAGATAGCTACCCGTCTTAGTGGGGCTAGCAGCTCTGAATGGACACTAGATTTCCCGAGAACAGTGCGCCCCTTGGAAACCTATGATAACACGGAGTTAAGAAGGGAACACACAAGCAAAGATGCATCACAACATGGAAGGAAAGTTAGATAGCAATCCAAAGTGATGGTTAAACCAACAACACATTTCAGAAATATACATACATACATATACATAAATCTACACATACATGCATAAGCAAACAAATACATATATCATTTAGAGTAATCAAGATAGCTGAAATACAATACAATATATGCATGAAACGTGCTAGCTATTTTATATTAAGAGGTGTAAGTTACAGTCACACAATACATCCATGTCCAACCACTAGTTCTGATAGTGGAATGTTACAGCCACAACTAACTGCTCCTGCAAAGAGATATACTAGCTCTGCGCAGTGGAGAAGCCAAGGCACGTTACAATACTGTCCAAGATTTCTCTAAGATAGTCCTATCGGAAACTTGGCTAACCAAAATCCTATATAATGATTATGAGGGACTATTTATAGCAAAAGGTGGGGTGGCCCTTGACATTCCTCCTTTGTGACAGTTCATCTTCCCTCATGACTCTTCATCTCCTCTATGATTGTTACATCCAACTATCGATACTTGAACTTACACTTGACAAGACGTTAAATTACAATGCATATGTACCCATGTGAGATAAAATGGCTTGAAAAAGCCATGCAAGACATTACTATGACTCAGACAACTGTTGGAAGACCAACTCTTCAACATCCTCACAGTGGTTGATAGTAGTGAACTGATGCCAAGATCAGTAGTCTGCGATAGTGTCTATGTACTCTAAGGTGAAATATTTCTAGAACCTAACTCTTGCCTCCATAGTATCCGGGTAAATTGCTTGGGCTCCTCTATCCAACTTGTCTAATAGCATGCACATCTTTGTCTTGAGTGCATCCAGACCAACAACATTCTTGTGCATGGTGTCTACACTGTTGGAAAATTCTAGGTTGGTGGCTATGCATATCAACTCGTCAAAGCATGAGTCAAGCTCTAGTTGGACCTGTGCCTTTTTCTTCACCTAGGTGAGTGTCCAAATAGATGGGATCACATGTGCATGCACAACAACATCCATACTCTTGAATACACATGCATGGGAAGCCTGTAGACCAGTGATGAGTTGTGGGAGCTCTTCATAGTTCCATATCTAACTTCGGATCTGTGCCTTCAACTCAACCTCTCTGGGCTTTATCATCTTAGGCAAGTGAAATGGGACTCCCTTGTATCTCATCATCCATGTTTGCTTGTAATGAATAGCAGCATGCACGTTCGACAAGATACATGCTCTCCTAGCACATCGTTGTTGCCATCCATTGAGATGCACAACTGCCTTATGCATGGTACCAAACTTAGAATAAAATTCCCACATGACTGTGTCAAGGGACAATACTTCATCTAGTATTGCCTTCTTCAATTTTGCTCAGTTGGATGTTGTAACCAATTCTCCTCCATGCTTGGTTGTCTGTAGATGCCTAGCCATTCGCTCATTCTTAGCTATAAGGAAGTAAACACTCGAGCTAGTGGCTTCGGCATATGCTTTGGTAGCATTGGCCAATGTTGTTGGATGTTTGTGCACGTTAGACACGATCACTTATTCCTCAAACTGAATAAGATATGTATGATCCTCTGGAGTTGACACTCTGTGATATTTAACAACTCTATGTTGAGACTCGTCCAATGAGATGTTGTGCATCTCTCCTTCTAGATGATCTCCAAGAATATATGTGTCTCCTTGATCGCTTCAGACCTGCTCCTCTTCTAGAAGCGATGAAGCTGGTGGGTGGACCTCTTCATGATGAGGCATGAGGTTGATGTATTTCTCTAACTCTTGGTGCTCTGTATCTGTATCCATCTGTTTAAGTTCTTGCTCTATTTCTTGAGCGAAGTCCCGCTCCTGCGATGGTTCACCCTGTCTGCCTGATGCCAGTTGTTCTGATGAGTCTACTACCTGTACAGGTGCAGTTTCATCTATATATACAAGGTGCGCTCATTGTTGTACGTATTCCTGTTGCACTTTCTTCTCCTATCTATGCAGCTCCTATTCCTTTTGAATTTGCTCCTTGAAATCATGCAACTAATTCTTTGTTTCCTCCATTCTTTGTTTCTCTCTCCGCCTTTGCATGTTTCTTTTGTCGTGCTATTGCCTCTTCACCTATATTTCCAAAGTTGCTTTTTGCACAAGTGGGTCTACTTGAAACTTACAGCTTTGCTCTTCCTCCATGCAGTCGACAATCTTCCTCTTTCCCTTGTTGCGCACTGGTATGTTCACCTCTACTGCTGATGCTTCTAGTGCTCTCCGGGATGTTGCATCATGTTGCTTCACTATCCATTCCATAGCGAGGCCAACTGGTTCATTGAGTTTAGAGGAGTTGTGACAATATCTCCATGGCTCTTCCTCCACCTAATGACATGCCCCTTAGATCTAGTTGAACTGTACTTTCGTAGAGTGATCTTTCACAAGACAATGTGGGTCGTATGGATTATAACTTCATAATTGAATGGATATTTCTTCATCTTCTCTACTTCAACATCCGCATGCTTGAAATTATATATCTCGCATAACCCGATCCGCAACGAAACAATGAGCCAATGTGCCTTCTTCTTTCGGTGTAGCCTAGATGTCAATCCTGCCATGATGTGATATGATACTTCCTTCATGACGAGTTTGTCCAAGGCAAACTTCGGTAGAACATGCAGAGGCTTCTCCACGTTGTACATTCGTATGAAGGTGTTGGACGGTGAGGCATACCAATCAACTATATCGATCAGTGCCTCCATTGTTGCCTTCGACATGCAGGGTGGATCCTTTTCGAATATCATCTTATAAACCGGGGTGAATAACCGATTAGACAGTTGTGTGAGAACTCCACTGATGCTACATTTGGACAACATATTACAATAAGTGTTCACAACAATCTCCACCAATGTCAATTCCCACTTCAAGCCCAGGAACTCCTGTCGGGCACAAATTGCATCCAAGATGTAGGTGGACATGTAGATTTCGGTTTGCATACCTTTGGGCAGCTGTCAATCCCTTGTTACATGTTCCTTCAACTGATGAGCCAACATGTCAGACTAGTTGCATGCTTTTCCTTCTCTGGCTAGTTGGTCCAACGTGATCACCCAAATCTGTGGGAAGGTTTCTGTGCTTTCCTTTCCATACAGTCAACATGCAAAGATGACCAAGTATTGATACACCTTCCATGGTATCTTCATCTTGTAGATTTGGTTGGGTGTCATCCTAAATTTAGTCGGCTCTTTCACCTAGTTCTTCAAAATGTCTCTAGAGTTAGTATTGTTGATAGGTATGCTGATGGGAGTCTCCATGTTGATCATGGGCTTCGACATCTAATACATCTCATCATAACCCTGTGCCCTGAAGGTAGAAATCTCTGCCTCGCTGAAACTGCTCAATGTCATTGTCTCAGGATCAGTGTACGAGATGATCCAATGTATCATGTCCTCGCATGGGAGCATGAGATACTTGCATCAAATCCTGTACAAGCTAGACTTGTGGATGTTCACATAGACTTGGTGGTCTTTGAGGTCTTCCCCAAATGTGCTTGCAAATGCATCATTGACCTCTTGTCATTTTAGCTTGATGTCCTTGTCTACAATCAGTTTGGTAACTTCATAGATCGGCAAACTTGTAGACACTCACTCAACTACTGCTCTAGTTGCACTTCTGTCAGTGTCTTTTGATTCTGCTCTCTTGGAGGCCATTGATCCTAAACTGCTAAGAGGTAGATGAACACCTACTAGATCTAGAGACAAAGCGACATTCGTGGCAAGAAATCTGTCAGCGAAAACCAAAGCAAATTTGAGGAACTACATGCAACATACCTAGGGATTGACTAGCAAGGATTGCACAAATTTTTCTAGGAGGCTAGGAGACTGGTTGCCAAAACTATTCAAAAGGCAGTCTAGGCTATCTAGGGAGGCTAGTTGGCTTCTAGAATTGTGCAATGTGTAATCCAGGCTAGCCTGTTAGCTGTTGGAATTGCACAATGCACAATTTTAGCTGGCAGTGGTTGTAGGCCCAGAGAGTGCATTGTGAAATTTTTTGGGCTAGCAGTCACTGTCCCTCAGAATTTTGCAATGAATGACTAGAGAACAATCACTCGGTAGAAATGTACATTTCCTGAGGGGAAGGCACAACCTTCCTTCTCATGATTGCACAATCATGTCTTGGTGAGGCAGAGTCTGGGCCAAGGCTACCTAGACCCGTCGACGGGCAACTGAAAGCAAATGTGAAAGTGAATGCATGGCAATACTCAGTGTAAGCATGAGTGAATGATCATGTATGAAAGCAGTGAATGAAAGATTTAGAAAATCTAACAACATGCAGGTGGGTGAAGCGAGTTGCTGAATCGACGACCATTCATTCAAAACAGTTTCATGCATGTGACAACAATGAGATGCTAACGAAAATTAAAACAGTGCTTGTACAATCTAGTATGCATGTAAACAACAATAAGCGTTCAAAGAAATCAAGAAAAAAACACTCACACAAGCAAAAACACAAAAAGATACATAAATGCTCCAAAAGACAAGTTAAGCCGACTTACCCATGAATAGCCGAGCTGGAGGTGTCGAAGACTCCTCGATGTGTTGTGGGATGTCAGAGCTCTAAGATTGATGTCAGGAAATGAGCTCTAATGCATCGATTAAATAAGTTTGAATCTCGTGACGTGCATGCCACAAACCTAGGAAGAAGTGACACTTGGAGGAAAGATTCTAAAATGATATTTTCATGTAACCTCTAGTTGCTAAAAATAGCTCCCTAAAATCTATGTATGTTTTTGGCATGTTTCTTTTTCTATTCGAGGAAAAAGAAGCCCATACATGCAAGTCAAGTTTTCTTGGTGTTGGGTGGAACCGATCAACTGAACTGCACATGCAACAGTCTGTTTAGCTGGGAGGAAGAAATGTGCATTTTTCGGGGTAAGCTGGGTTGTTTGCCTAGAAGATTTGCACAATTTCTGGGAAGAGCAACAAAATGTTACTGGGAATTGTGCAACTTCTGCGCTGAGCAGCCCTGCTCGGTAGAATTGTGCAATTTTCTCAGTGAAGCTTGACTGAATGATTTGTGCAATTCTCGAGCCTAGCAGGCTGCTAGACAGAATTACACAATTTCTGGAGGGCAGGCTAGTTGCCCTCCAAAATTGCACAATTTCTTGATGGAGCTGCTCAACCTGTAGCTAGACCAATTATGGAGAAATAGCCTATGAGGGGGATGCAACAAGCTCTCATGGAGAGGTTGTCATTCTGTAAGAAAATCACTGAAGCTTGTGTACTTGAAAAGGCAAGACATGTTGTTGTGAAAGGTTGGTATGGAGGCTCCAAAACCAAGCTAAGGAAAATTTTGGAGGGTGGTTGTAGCTGCTAAAACACTTGGCGACACATTGGTAGAAATCCATCTCTCTAAATGGACCTTGTTCATGAAAAGTAAGTCTAACACCTCCGGAAGTATTGTTCAATTCTTAGTTCGTGTTGGTTTCCACATTTGCTTGATTGTAAGATGTAGCATCTGCCAAGCTCTTGGTCGATTAACACAAATTTGAAGCCAAGTCAACATAGTTGTTTCAATTAGGGTTGAGGGGTATATTGGTTCCCTGGCGGAGTCACATGGGAGCACAAGTATCACTCTACTACCAACGAGCCTGGTCAGTGCTCTGGCAGATTTACTTTCATTACCTTTCTGCATAGGAAGACTTTCTCTTCTTTCTCCTTATTCATTTTGAAATTTTGAAATTTTTCACTTTTCATTTTTTCATTTTTCACAACTGTGCATAGCACTTATTCATTTTAGAGGTGGAAGAGGGATCTCGACTTATTGAGAGCAGAAGAGGTTATTCCTTCAGAGAACTAGTTTATTATAACGTGCCTGTTAAGGTTTCCCCCCTCACCTTACTCTACTTGATTGAGCTGCGAAGGGTTAACCCAAAAACAACCGACTAGAGTAGGTGACACTAGAGAGCACGCAAGCGTTGTGTTTTCACCAAGGTCGACTTTGAACAATACGTATTTTACATTGACGTATCATGGACCAAAAGTAACAAGTTCTTCATACAGAGGCAGGATGACAAATAACCAAGTAGTGATAGCTGCACAAGGCCTCTTTTATTTTAACCAGCTTGTTTCAAGAGGCATGCATGGTTTCATGTGAAACTAACCTACGAACAAAACAAGCAAGCAAACAACGAAGAAAATAAGAAGCAAAAGTAAATTCAAAAGGAAATGAGTAAGCAAACAAGGAAGTAGACAATCAAACATGCAAACAAAGAAATAAAGTAGGCATGTGAGCAAACAAACTGAAAGAAAACACTACTCCTATTCCTAAGTTAACGATGCGTGGGTCTGATCACATGAAGTGATCTTTCCAATGCAGCCATCTACACATTGGTTGACCAATATTGGTGAAGGCTTGGTCTCCGAGCAACTCGGTTGTGTGAACTAGCAAACAAGAAAGATATAACAATGAAGAAAAACACACTTCATGTTTAAAAGTGTCCATGGGACATCCATGAGTGCAATTACATGGTATGTGGTATGTTGACTTGTATTGGTGTTGTGCGACACTACGTGCAGCTTTGAAGCATACGCATACTCTTGACTCTGACATGCAAGCAAAAAAAAGAAACAAAGACAACTTGTGTCGTGCACGTGTGCTTGCAATGTAATATTCCTCCAATGCATGAGCGATCGGATCGTGCAATTCAAGTGGAGGAAGCATGATTTGTGTGTGAGATTGATCTTCAATGCATACAAATGAGTGATGAGGAGCCTCAGGTGATTGAACAATTTCCTAATCGGAAGTGAAACCAACCTCAGGACCGCAAGGGCCTGACATAACCATCAACTCAGGCTGAAGTGCCTTGACAGTCTGTGGGTTTTTTACTTCATCGTCAGGTAGTTCATCATAAACATGTGGCTTTGAAAAATCAATTGTGATATAATCATGATCGTGATCGAATATGGGAGTAAATGGATCACGATAGCCACAATCAAAAAAATCAATGATTCCATTGTCATCCTCATGATCTGATAAATCAAACAGAGGGGTATATGAGAAGCAAACAAATTCATCCTCTGTGTTTCTGGAAAAGGCAGATGAAAGGTCAAGTGGGTTTTCAATGAATAGTTTATCCTTTCCGTCATCGGATGATGGACTGACATCCAGTGTGTGATGCAAGTGATCAACAATGGGTGCATCCGTAGATGAAGATACACATGCAGAATCATGGATGGCAGGTTCACCAAAGATTCCAGGAAAGAACGGAGGGGGCTTGGACAGAAGGGAGTCATCCTTCATTGAGTGTTGATGCTCAAGCTCCCAGTCATACTCTTCATGAATGACAGAGCATGTTGGTTGTGCAACACCATCTCCGTCATTGGCTTGATCCTCATTCACAACAACTGTAGAGTCCATAATGGAAGAACACAAGATAGTTTCATCCGGAGGATCATCCAAGTACAAAGACGAAGGTTGTGGTACAAAATGCATATGAAAACTCAATGGAATCACCACCAAATATGCACGGAAATTAAGAGGAGTGATGTTGGGAGGATGTGACAACTGAAAAAATGTGTGAGCATGATCTCTCGCATCACTCTAGAGTGGTGGAGTTGTTTGATGAGAGGACGGCGGATGGTCACTTGTGACAACGACCGTATCCGTCTGTGACTGTGCAGCTCCATCACTGAAGAACACTGAGTGAGGATTGCGTTCAAACATCTTCTTGGGATGGGAAGGTTTCTTAAAACAATACTTGAATCAATCCCAAAGATAGAAAAATTTCATCTAGCTCTTCCGAGCTTGAAAATGGAAGCACTGCCAAAATTCCATAGGCGATCCATGCAAAGCCTTCCATTGTTGTAACAGTTTTTAGTCAATATGTTCTTGATAAAAATGATAGAAACGTTCTTCAATGAGACCATAGAAGTGCTCAAGTGAGTGCACGTTGACAAAGTTTGTATGCAAGCAACAAACAAACCTATTCGTCAGAATATCCATCTTCCTCGTGAAGCTGGCGAGGAAGTCATGTAAGAACTCAAGCTAGGCCACTTTGCCTTCACCATCATATGTGTATGTGGACAAGAGATCAAAAGACTCCCTCATGATGGTAATAGATTTGGCATGTGAAAAACATCGAGGAGGGAGGAGAGTGCAAGACTCCATGATAGATATGCAAAGGTTCAAAGCAGGATGAGAGGACACAACTTGTCATCTGGCCCTCCTTTTAGTGCCATAAATGTTGACGATGTTGGACCCACCAACATGGCAAGGGATCTCCCTAGTAAGAAGTCCCAATTAGACCTCAAACCGTTTGGTGTAGGAGTCCCAGCAGTGGGTCATACAGTAATGCCTTGAACATGGTTTCACACAGAGGCAAGTAAGATGTCCCTATTGGTAGTAAGGGTGTGATAGTTGCAGTGAGTCAAGGAAGGTGCATGAGTGGTTCTAACACATGGAGTGTGAGGTGAGTGTTCCCCTTGGAAACTTGTGATAGCATGGAGTTAAGAAGGGAATACGCGAGCAAAGATTCATCACAACATGGAAGGCAAGTTAGCTAGCAATCCAAAGTGATGGTTAAACCAACAACACATTTCAAAAAGATACATACATACATATACAGAAAGCTACACATGCATGTGTAAGCAAACACATACATATATCATTTAGAGTACTCAAGATAGTTGAAATACAATACAACATATGCATGAAACATGTTGGGTCTGTTATATTAAGAAGTGTAAGTTTGATTCATACATTACATCCATGTCCAACCACTAGTTCTGACAACGGAATGTTACAGCCACAATCGTTTGCTCCTCCAAAGAGATATACTAGATCTACGCAGTGGAGAAGCCAAGGCGTGTTACAATACTGTCCAAGATTTCTCTAATATAGTCCTATCAAAATTTTGGTTGACCAAAAGCCTATACAATGATTTATGAGGGACTATTTATAACAAAGGGTGGGGTGGCCCTTGACATTCCCCTTTGTGGCAGTTCATCTACCCTCATGACTCTTCATCTACTCTATGACTATTACATCCAACTATCGACACTTGAACTTACACTTGACAAGACATTACATTACAATGCACATGTACCCATGTGAGATAAAATGGCTTGAGTAAGCCATGCAAGCCATCACTATGTCTTGGACAACTTTTGGAAGACCAAATCTTCAACATCCTCATAGTGGTCGACAGTAGCGAACTGATGCCAAGATCGGTAGTTCGCGATGGTTTCTGTGTACTCTAAGGTGACATCATTTTGGAACCTTACTCTTGCCTCCATAGCATCTGGGTACACTACTCAAGCTCCTCTGTCTATCTCGTCTGATAGCATGCGCATCTTTGTGTTAAGTGCGGCCGGACCAACAACATACTTGTGCATGGTGTTTGCAATGATGGATAAGTCTAGGCTGGTGGCTCTACGCATCAACTCGTCAAAGTACGAGTCAAGATCTAGTCGACATGTGCCTTTTTCTTCACCTGGGTGAGTGTCCTAATAGATGGGATCGCATGTGCATGCACAACAACATCCATACTCTTGAATACATGTGCATGGGAAGCCTGTAGACTAGTGTTGAGCTACGGGAGCTCTTCATAGTTGCGGATCTGACTCCGGATGTGTACCTTTAGCTCAACCTCTCTGGGCTTCATTATCTTAGGTAAGTGAAAGGAGGCTCCCTTGTATCTCATTGTCCATGTTTGCATGTAATCAACAACAAAATGCATGTTCGACAAGATACATGCTCTTCTAGCACATCGCTACTACCATCCATTGAGATGGATGACTGCCTTCTGCACAGTACCGAACTTGGAATACAACACCCGCATGACTTTGTCAAGCGACAATAATTCATCCATTATTGCCTTCTTCAATTCTACTCGGGCGGATGTTGTAACCAATTCTCCTCCCTCCTTGGCCATCTCTAGCTCCTTAGCCATACACTTGTTCTCAGCTATCAGGAAGCGAACACTTGAGATAGTGGCTTCGGTATATGCTTTGGTAGCATCAGTGAATGTTGTTGGATGTTTGTGCACGTCAGATACGATCACTCATTCCTCAAACTGAGGAGGAGATGTATGATCCTCCAGAGTTGAAAATCTGTAATATTGCACAGCTATCTTGAGACTCGTCGAATGAGATGTTGTGCATCTCTCCTTTCAACTGATCTCCAAGGATCTCTATGTCTCCTTGGTCGCTTGGGACTTGCTACTCTTCTGGTTACGGTGAAGCTAGTGGGTCAACCTCTTGGTGATGAGGCATGAGGTCGATGTCTTCCTCTAACTCTTGTTGCTCCATATCCATATCCATCTGTTCAAGTGCTTGCTCTATCTCCCAAGAAAATTCCTGCTCCTGTGATGGTTCACCCTGTCTTCTTGATGCCAGCTGTTCTGATGAGTCTACTACCCGTACGGATGCAATTTCATATGTCTGTACAAGTTGCACCCCTGTTGTACCTGTTCTTGTTGCCCTTCTTCTCTTGTCTATGCAGCTTCTATTCCTTCCAAAGTTGCTCCTTCAACTTATGCAACTCCTTCTCTGTTTCCTCTATTCTCTATTTCTCTCTCTACCTTTGCATGTTTCTTTTGTCACATTTTTTCCTCTTCGCCTCTATTACCAAAGCTGCTTTCTACACAATTGGGTCTTCTTGGAAAAACTTTTCTCTTCCTCCATGTAGTCGACAATCTTCCTCTTGCCCTTGTTGCACACTGGTATGTTCACCTATGCTGTTGTTCTTCTGGTGCTCTCTGGGATGTCGCTTCATGCTGCTTTGCTATCCATTCCACAGCGAGGCCGACTGGTTCATTGAGTCAGGAGGAGTTGTAACAATATCTCCATGGGACTTCCTTCGCCAAATGACATGCCCCGTGGATCCAGTTGAATTGTACTCTCATGAAGTGATCTTTCACAAGACATTGCGGGTCATATACATTATAAATTCGGATGTCAAATGGATATTTATTCATCTTCTCTGCTTTGACATTCGCATGCTTGAAACTCCATAACTCATATAACCCGATCCGCAATGGAAGAGTGAGCCAAGGTGCCTTCTTCTTCCGGTGTAGCCTAACTGTCAATCCTGTCGAGATGTGATATGATACTTCCTGCATGATGAGTTTGTCCAAGGTAAACTTCGGTAGAACATGTAGAGGCTTCTCCATGCTGTAAATCCGTATGAAGGTGTCGAACGGTGAGGCATACCAATCAACTATGTCGATTAGTGCCTCCATTGTTTCCTTAGACATGCAGGGTGGATCCCGTTCGAATATCATCTTGTAAACCAAGGTGAAAAAATGATCAGACAGTTATGTAATAAATCCTCTAAGCTTGCATTCAGACAACATCTTACAATAAGTGTTCACAGCAGTCTCCGCCAGTGTCCATGCCCACTTCAAGCCCAGGAACTCCTGTCAGGCAAAGATTGCATCCAAGATGTAGGCAGACATGTAGATTTCTTCTTGCATACCTTTGGGCGGTTGTCAAGCCCTTGTTACCTGTTCCTTCAGTTGATGAGCCAACATGTCAGACTAGTTGCATTCTTTGCCTTCTCTGGCCAGTTGGTCCAACGCGATCACCCAACTCTGTGGGAGGGTTTCCGTGATTTCTATGCCATAGATTCGACATGAAAAGATGATCACTTATTGATACGCCTTCCGCAGTATCTTCGTCTTGTAGATCTAGTTGGGTGTCATCCTGAATTTAGCCGTATCCTTCACCTAGTTCTTCAAAATGTCTCTGGAGTTGGGATTTCTTCTGGGTATGCTGAATGGAGTCTCCATGTTGATCACGGGTTTCAACATCTGATACATCTCATCATAATCTTCTGCCCTGAAGGTAGTAATCTCAGTCCCACTCACACTGTTGAATGTCATCGTCTCAAGATCAGTGTGGGAGACGATCCAATGTATCATGTCCATGCATGGGAGCATGGGATACCTGCATGCAATCTAGTACAAGCTGGACTTATGGATGCTCACATAGACTTGGCAGTCTTCGAGGTCTTCCCCAAATGTGCCTGCAAATGCATCATTGAACTCTTTCCATTTCAGCTTGATGTCCTTGTCTACAATTAGTTTGGTATCTTCATATATCGGCAAACTTGTAGACACTTGCTCAAGCACTACTCTAGTTGCACTTCCATCAATGTCCTTTGATCTTGCTCTCTTGCAGGCCATTATCCTAAATTGCTAAGAGGTGGATGAACACCTACTAGATCTAGAGAAAAAGCAACATGCATGGAAAGAAATCTGTCAGTGAAAACCAAAGCATATTTGAGGAATGACATGAAACATACCTGGGGATTGACTGGCAAGGATTACACAATTTCTCTTAGAAGGCTGGGAAACTGGCTGCAAGAACTATGCAAAAGGATGTTTGGGCTATCTGGGGAGGCTGGTTGGCTACTGGAATTGTGTAATGCTCAATCCAAGTTGGCCTACTGGTTGCTGGAATTATGTAATGGGCAATTTCAACTCGCAGTGGTTGCAGACCCAATGACTACATTGTGCATTTTTCTGGGCCAGCAGTCATTGTCCCTCAGAATTTCACAATGCAAGACTAGATGATAGTCACTGGGTAGAAATGTGCATTTCCTAAGGGGAAGGTAGAACCTTCCTTCTCAGGATTGCGCAATGTTGCCTTAGTGAGGCAGAGTCTGGGCCAAGGCTACCCAGACCCTCCAATGGGCAACTGAAAGAAAATGTGAAAGTGAATGCATGGTGATACTCAGTGTAAGTAGAAGTGAATGACCATGCATGAAAACAATGAATGAAAGATTCAGAAAATGGAACAACATGCATGTGGGTGAAGCGAGCCACCTAATCAATGACCGTTCGCGTAAAATAGTTTCATGCATGCAACAATAGAGAGATGCTAAGGAAAATAGAAATGGTGCTAGTACAAGCTAGTACACATGTAAACAACATCAAGTGTTCACATAAATCAAGCAAACAACACTCACACAAGCGAAAACACAAAAAGACAAGTCAAGCTAACTTACCTGTGAATAGTTGAGTTGGACATGTCGAAGACTCCTGGATGTGATGTGGGATGTTAGAGCTCCAAGATCGACGTGAGGAAATGAGCTCTGATGCGTCAAATAAATAAGTTTGAAACTCATGACGTGCATGCCACAAATCTAGGAAAAAGCAACAATGGAGGAAAGATTCTAAAACGATATTTGCATGTAACCTCCAGCTACTAAAAATAGCTCCCTAAAATCTAGGGATGATTTTTGCATGTTACTTTTTCTATTCCAGGAAAAATCAACCCATGCGTGCAAGTCAATTTTTCTTGGTCCTGGGTGGAACTGGTCAACTCAACTACACATGCAACAGTCTGTTCAGCTGGGAGGAAAAAATGTGCATTTCTGGGGGGGAGCTGGGCTGGCTTCCCAGAGGATTTACATAATTTCTGGGCAGAGCAATAGATTGTTGCCTAGAATTGCGCAATTCCTGGGCTAAGCAACCCTATTGGAAGGAATTGTGCAATTTTCTCAATGAAGCTTGACGGAAGATTTGTGCAATTCTGGAGCCTAACAGGCTGCCAGATAGAATTGCGCAATTTCTAGAGGGAAGGCTAGTTCCCCTCTAGAATTGTGCAATTTCTAGAGAGAAGGCTAGTTCCCCTCCAGAATTGCACAATTTCTTGAGGGAGATACTCAGCATGCTGTTGGACCAAGTCTGGAGAAAAAACCTGTGTTGGGGATGCAACAAGATCTCATGGACAAGCTATCATTTTGCAAGAAAATCACTTAAGCTTGTGTACTTGACAAGGGAAGACATGCTGCTATGAAAGGTTGGTAGGGATGCTCCAAAACGAAGCTAAGAGAAAATTTTGGAGGGTGGTTGTAGCTGCTACAATAGTACTACATTGCACAATTTTCTAGGCCAACAGTCAGTGCCTCTCAAAATTTCACAAATCAAGACTGGGGGACACTAAATGGCCAAATCTGTGCATTTTCTAGGAGGAAGG
>APFE030657156.1:0-15850 GCA_000404065.3 Pinus taeda
CTCTAGGCTATGAGAAGAAAGGTGAAGAGCACAAAGTGTGCAAATTGAAGAAAGCTCTTTATGGGCTGAAGCAAGTGCCAAGAGCATGGTACAGCAAAATAGATTCATATCTTTTGGATAATGAATTCGACAAGTGTAAAGGAGAACCCACCGTCTACATCAAAGAAAAAGATGGTAAAATTTTAATTGTTGTCTTGTATGTTGATGATGTTATTTTCACAGGTAGTGATGATCAGCTCATTAAGAATTTTAAATCAGTCATGAAAGAAGAATTTGAAATGACTGACATGGGTTTCTTGAGATACTTCTTAGGCATAGAAGTAGATCAAAATGAAAAAGGAATTTTTATCTCACAGGCAAGATATGTGGATCAAGTATTGAGCAGATTTAGCATGGAAGAATGTAAGGCAACGATCACTCCCACAGTGATGGGATTAAAACTCAGCAGAGAGGACAGCAACAAGGATTTTGATCCTAGTTTGTACAAGAGTATTGTAGGCAGCCTTATGTATTTAACAACAACTAGGCCTGATATATGTATGCTGTTAGTTTAATTTCCAGATTCATGGAGAGGCCAAAGGAGGCACATTGGCAGGCAGCAAAAAGAATTTTGAGGTATGTGAAAGGTACCAAAATGTTTGGAGTTTTATATAATGTCTCAGAACATTCAGATTTGGTTGGATACATAGATAGTGATTGGGCTGGAAGTGTTGATGATCGGAAGAGCACTTCCGGTTATGTTTTCCATATGGGTTCAGGAGCCATTTCATGGGCTTCTAAGAAACAGTCCATTGTAGCATTGTCTACAGCAGAGGCTGAATATGTGGCAACTACAGCAGCAACATGTCAAGCAGTTTGGATGAGAAGGATGTTGAGGAGCTTAGGCCAAGAGCAGGCAAAAGCGACAGTGATTTTTTGTGACAATAGCTCAGCTATTGCATTGTCAAAGAATTCAGTGTTTCATAAGACAACGAAACACATTGATACAAAATTTCACTACATCAGAGAATTGGTGAACAATGGAGAAATTGTCCTAGAACATTGCAGGACTCAAGAACAGGTTGCAGACATCTTGACAAAGCCACTGGATCAGAAAAACTTTGAATTTTTTAGGAAGTGTCTGGGTATGACCGAATGCCCAGCAGTTGAAATTAAAGGGGAGTGTTGAAAATGTAATTTCAACGTTGTCGTACCTTCCCCCAAAACCACCCAGCAAAACCACAAACCACCTGGATACATATCGGACCACTTTTGCATGAAAGCAGTTTCCGTACACAAGAGCTCCGATTAAATTTAGGGTTGACGCGTGGATGAGGCGTGACATCACCCTCTGACATTTATCGGAAGGTAAATGTCGACTAAAAAGTGGCTTCCGATATTCTCCTCCACCATCTGATGTGCTCCAACATTCTCCACCATTGATTGTTCAAAGCTACATACAAGGCTGCAATAAATGTCATGTGGAGTAAAGTTCGGTTAAAAAGGGCTTCCGATATTCACATCAGCCATTAGATTCCAGGAGGGAAAATCAACGATTGACGGGCATCATAAACCTGCATCAAATAAATACTACGTGGAGTAAAATAAACTTTGGTTGACCGCCAGTTTTAATATTAATGCATTTAATGAGTTGGTCATAGTCGTAGGTAAAAGATTTTATTTTTAATGTTACGACAAGTATGGGCGTGAGTTAAATGATGGCATGGGCAATGTCATATAGCTTTTAAGTTTTTTTATTTTTTATTTTTTCACGGGGGTAAGTTTGGTTTTGACAGAACAAGTAAAAACATATAGTTGTTGGTCAATTTTAGTAAGTGAAAAATTAGAACGCACCAGGAGCGAAGGCGAAGAAGTGAAGAAGAAAACAAGGGGGAAGCTTGTATCAGAAAAACCATGAATTGTTTCACACAACAGTGAAAAGGGAACAGTAAGTTTTGTAAATGTAAAACCATTTTTACAGCAGTAAATGTGAATGTAGATTTAACACAGCAGTGTAAAAATCAATTGTAACAGAGGCAAAGTAATTTTGTTTTTTTTGGGTGAAAAGTTTTTGGTGAATCCCTCTGAGTGAAAGAGGATGAATATGTATCAGTGATTTTTATTTTAATGAATAGAAATATTTTATGGTAGTGCAATACTCTGTTCTTCTGTGTAATTTCTTTTAAGCTTCCTTGTGCACAAAAATATCCTTGAGTAAAGGAAACAGAGCATTGCCTCTGTGTGCTTGAATTGTTTGTTTTTGGTATTTTGCCAAAAACATCCCCAACAAGTTCTCAGGACTGAAGGTAATATTCGATTTTTCGCTTCTTTGTGACTGAACATAGCATTTTCTTTAATTTATCCATTCCATATTCATATAAAATATGTACTTAAGATAGCGAAGTCTTTTAACATATGCTTTCTCCATTGCTAAAATTGGGTAAGCGTACGGAGTCTCAAAACAGATTGGTAACTGCATATAGCGAATATAAATAAATGCTTAATACTGTTGACAGTTGAAACCTGACCATTTGCCTTTTTGTCACGGTGATCAAAGACTTCCCAGTCGGAGACTGTGTCTACTCTCAACATATGAATACCATTATGGACAACTATCGACCGCACGCATGCAACGCTCAATGCAGAAAATCTAGTACTGCCAGGCACAGGTGCGAGAAAGGATTTTCTGTGCTTTTGTTTTTATTTTATCTTTTCCCATCCCTTATATATATTCTACTACCCTGATTGTTAAACATAACGAATAAAAACCACTTTCAAGAAAACAAACCAGCTATGTCAGGAATTTATGTAGAGGCAAGCTTTCACAAAAGCAATTGTAAGAAACCACAGGAAATTTTGAGAAAGATCTCCATGTAAGATATTATTAGTTAAGTAGCATAAGCACACCAGTGGTTCAATAAATCCTAACTAGGGTATTGGATTCCTATAAATCCTTTTGCAAAATGGCACATCAGATCTAATGCCATATCTATTTTTCTGCCGATAAAAATCTTATTAACACAATAACAAGTATCATGTGTTCAGGATGATTATCCTTTTGAAGGGTTGATGTAAGGACTGCAAGTCCTTGACATGCGCTCCCGGTGTGAAGTGCGAACTTGTGGGGAAACGAGCGAAGGAAAAGGAATGGCACAACCGTGTTGCTGAGCATATATATTATACGCATGATGGCTCATTTGAACCATCAACCATCGCACATAATCCTTCAAAAAAGGTGCAGTCACAAGAGGAAAGTGGGAAGTTTGGGAGTGCAGCTCTATGCGCCCAAACTTGGGCGAAGTTGCACAGTTATCGCACGAAGATCTCGGGTGAAGGGCGTAGGGTGAGGAGCGCCTGCCAATTGAAAGAAGTAGCATGGGTGAAGGCGCGGTATATGGTTAAAGGTGTGGGCACCCGGTTGTGCGGTTGTACACGGGTTCTTGTGCTGCTCGCGAGGAGCACCCGCCGATTGAAAGAAGTAGCATGGGTGAAGCCGCGGTATATGGTTAAAGGTGTGGGCACCCGGTTGTGCGGTTGTGCACGGGTTCTTGTGCCGCTCGGGTGAGCGCCCGCCCGTTGTGTGAAGGAAAACATGGAGGTGGAAAAGGGGACTTGGGTGAGGTCGCCCGCCCAGTGTGCAAAGGTAAATGAAAGGTGTCTTGGTGACTTGGTGGAGTCACCTGCCCGTCGTGCACAAAGAGAAGGTTCGGTTGTGAAGTGCAGAAGGCAGCTCATATGAGGGGCGCACACGCCCGCCATGGGCAAGGAAATCTTGGTTGTCGCATGGAGGTGTGACAAGGTTGTAAATTTGACTAAGTATGAAACTTGGTGTTTCCAAGTATACTTCTAAAGCTTTGTAATTTTGTGAAAGATTGTATAATATATTATTCAGGCAGACTCATTGTTCAGGGAGTTGCCCCTCCGTTTATACTGTGCAATTGTTTTCTCATTTATAATTGCTGATGTTAATGAATGTGTATGGGTGTTCATTGGTGTAAAGGAACATTGATAATACTTGGTTGTGAAACACAAACTAAGTAGGATAAGTGGTTAGGCATAGTCGACGAACATAAGTATTGGTGAAAAGAAAGTGTTCGGTGGTGCCACACCTCATCTAGCGCAGTTGAAAGACTATCATCGGCTTGGGGCCATGACAGTTCGTATCAGAGCTCGGTTGGAGCTAGTGATTGAAGCTGATTTAGGGTTGAAGAAGCTTGACAGTTGATGACAGGTAGTTGCAGGTGAAGGAAGCTAGTTTCACATACAAGTGGAACAAGAGCTGGTTCATGCTTTGCATAGAACTTGGAGAAGGCTGAAAGGCAAAGATGGTGGATGAACCTACGATAGGTGAATCTAGCCATGATGTAGGTGAAGTCTTCCGGTACAAAGTGTTGGAACGGATGGGTCGATGGAGTTCTAACTAGGTTTCAATGAAGGTTGAGAACATGAAGATTCGGGAAAGCTGTTCGGAACTAAGGAGGGAACTTGAAGAACTCAAAAGCTAATGAAGAAGTACGATAGATGATGAACTCAAGGAACTTGATGAGGAGATCCGAAAAAATGGTCTTGGTCTTCAAGAGCTCTTAGATGAAAGAACATGGTTAAGGAAGAAAAGTGCCATGGTGGAACCCGAAATCAAGCAAGTTGTGGAGGAGATAAAGAAGAATTTTCTTGGTAAGAAGATCATTGTAATTGAGCAGGAAGAGCTCGACTACATTAACAGGCTGGGAACTCACTACTGAGACAATCCAAAGGATGTTCGGAAGCTTGGTTCTATGGAAGTAGTCAATGGATACTTGGTTGGTGCACTTGAGTAGAATGAGATGGAGGACAAGCTTGAAGGGAATCAAGCTAGGCCAGGATCGAGTTGCTTAGAAGAGCCAAGCAAGGAGGTGAAGTACCTTAGGAGGAATGTCAAGTTGGAGCACAAGCCAATTGACACTTCTGAGGCTGAATTCTTGAAGAAGGTCGTTGATGTGAGACACAAGATAAAGCGAACAGAAGGAGGTGATTCCTTGAAGCTAAGTTTTGTGTAGGTGACCATGAGGGGCAAGAGATTTGCAGCTTTGGTGGATACAAGGGCTACTCATAGCTTCTTAAGTAGGAAATAAGCAAAGTCTTTTGGTAAGAAAGCAAAGATAGAGAGGGAATGGAGTGCTTTCAAAGCAATCAACTCTACCATGAAAGTTGTTATTGGTGTGATGGAAAACACTCAGGTCAGAGTGGGATCGTGGTTTGGAAAGTTGGACTTGAGGATCATGGACATGGATGATCATTCTATGGTGCTAGGGCAAGATTTTATGAGGCTTGCATAAGCCATACCAATGATGGACCGGGACATCCTCTTGATCACAGCTGAAGGAAGAACCATGATGGTTCCAATGAATAGAAGGAGTTGCTTGGGGTATAGACCGATGATGAATTCTATGACTTTGTATCCCAAAGATCCGAATGTGAAGCATGAGGATGTGGAGCAAAGAGGACTTGGGAGTATGACTCAAACAACGAAGGAAGGGAAGTTGATTGACTTCGTTGTAAGAGCGACGAAGAATGAAGTAAGTGGGAAGTCAATCTCACGAACCTTGATGCACTTGACAGAGACATCTTCTACTGATGATATTCACAATGGAGTTGCGAAAGAAGGGAGTCTAAGTACTACTTCAGATGCAATGGTTGGAGAAGATTATGAAGGTAGAGATCCGACTGATATAGTGGATTTTTAAAGGTATGCTATGGGCATATATGAATTTCAGTTGACGAAGGACAAGCTTGGAGAGCTTGGATGTACATGTGAGAAGATTGAGGCTGTGCACAGATGCTTGAGGACACAACATCAATCTGATACATGGGTGGATGAGAGTCAGGGAGGAAACTTCCTAGCCCTCCTTTCTTTATAGAAAACCTTGGAGATGGGTTGGTGCAGGGACCTTGATTGGAAGGGGCTGCACCACCTTAGAAAGGGGCCTTGGGAGGAAGCTTCTTTATGACAGATTGCAGACTTGGATGCAGATGGGCAAATGTTGGGATGGAGTCTACATGGGTTGGACATCATGGACAACTAGAGTCATGGACATCAGGTTGAAGATATGGAGCATCACAGTTATGCAGGGACATTGTGCGACAACATGTGTAGAGGTGTCATTCATGGACATTCTACGGGGGATGCCGAAGCAAAAGATGTTGTGCAGATTCTATTATGGAGATGTATGCACTGGTGGAGAGGTTGTACACTCTTGTGCAACAAGGCCATGAGCTGAACATGTTGCAAATGGAATGGAGTTTCCATGGACCTGAGCATGGGAATTGGACAAAATTTTGATGAGTCCGAGATGTAGCAGAAGTCAGGGAAAGACTGATGAGGACATAAGAATGTGCATTCTTATGATTTCAGCATGACAGTTGGACTGACCACCCGACTAGTTCAAGTCATGAGGGGTACAAATGTACGAAGAAATGTTCGTATCTGGCAGGGCCGAGGAGATGTTTTGACAGAGGGATGTTGCTGTTGAGGTCGACATGTTGGCACATGATAGAAATGTGTTGGCATCTGATGGAAGACTACATGATGAGGATGAGACATGATGAAGATAGTGGTTCCACATATGTTGCAGGGATGTTTGCAGTATGTGGAGGAGTTGATATCATGGATAAGACTGTTCGGATATAGAAATTTTGATCTTAGTGGATGGCTACCAGGATGGTATGTTGTAGAGGATGACAACAACTTTAGGTGGAGGAGGATGTAAGGACCTGCAGTCCTTGACACATGCTCCCGGCATGAAGTGCAAACTTGTCGTGAAATGAGCGAAGGAAAAGGAATGACACGACTATGCTGCTGAGCATATATATTATATGCATGATGGCTCATTTGAACCATCAACCATTGCACATCATCCTTCAAAGAAGGCGCAGTCACAAGAGGAAAGTACGAAGTTTGGGAGTGTAGCTCTATGCACCCAAACTTGGGCAAAGTTGCATGGTTATCGCACGAAGATCTCAGGTGAAGGGCGTAGGGCAAGGAGCGCCCGCCAATTGAAGGAAGTAGCACAGGTGAAGGCACGATACACAGTTAAAGGTGTGGGCACCCAGTTGTGCAGTTGTGCACGGGTTCTTGGGCATCTCGGGTGAGCGCCCACCCATTGTGTGAAGGAAAATGCAGAGGTTGAAAAGGGGACTTGGGTGAGGTCGCTCGCCCACTGTGCAAAGGTAAACGAAGGGTTTCTTGGTGACTTGGCGGAGTCACCCACCCGTCGTGCATGAAGAAAAGGTTCAATTGTGAAGTGTAGAAGGTAGCTCGTATGAGGGCGCGCCCGACTGCCTTGGGCAAGGAAATCTTGGTTGTTGCACGGAGGTATGACAAGGTTGTAAATTTGGCTAAGTATGAAACTTGGTGTTTCCAAGTATACTTGTAAAGGTTTGTAACTTTGTAAAATACTGTATAATATATTATTCGGGCAGACTCATTGTTTAGGGAGTTGCCCCTCCCTTTATACTATGCAATTGTGTTCTCATTTATAATTGTTGATGTTAATGAATGTGTATGGGTGTTCATTGGTATAAATAAACATTAATAATACTTGGTTGCGAAACACAAACTAAGTAGGATAAGTGGTTAGGCATAGTCCACGAACATAAGTATTGGTGAAAAGAAAGTGTTCGGTGATGCCACACTTTGCTTAGCGTGGTTGAAAGACTACTGCCAACTTGAGAACATGACAATTGTGCTTTTGGCAATGCCTCATGGCGCATACATTTATGCTAGTGCATACATTTATGCTAGTAAAAAGAAAAAATCAATTGATTTCAATATATCCAAATATCAAATATAATTCACTATCTAATATCACTTCTCTATCACATAGTTAGAATTATATTTTATTTATTTTTATGTTTATATTAATTAATCAATCAATTAATTTCAATCTATTTTATAATAAAAAGAAACCACGAAATCCATCCTCTAATATCACTTTTAAGTCACATAGCTAAAATCATATTTTATTTACTTTTATATTTATGTTAATTAATTAACTAATTAATTTCAATCTATCTCAATTTATACCTCAGTAGAAGAAACATCATCTTGAAAATCAAATATATAAAAACAAAATCCATCATTTAATATGACTTCTACCTTTTACCATAATAGAAGGAACATTATCTTAAAGATCAAATATATAAAAACAAAGTCCATCATCTAATATGAGCTCTCTGTCATTTAACTTGAGTTATATTTTATTTATTTTTATATTTATATTAATTGACCAATCGATTTCAATCTATCTCAAATTATACCCTTAAAAAAAACATAGTTTTGAAGATCAAATATAAAAACAAAGTCCATCATCTAATATCACTAATCTATCCCAAATTATATTGTAAAAAGAGAAACATAGTCTTGAAGATCAAATATATAGAAACAAAATCCATCATTTAATATCACTTGTATGTCAAATAGCTAGGATTATAGGTTATTTATCTATATGTTTATATTAATTAATTATAATGAGAATAGTTTCTAATGTCCATGTAATATCACTTGTATGTCACACAGCTAGGGTTATATGTTATTTATTTATATGTTTAAATTAATTAATTATAATGAAAATAGTTTCACATAACTAAACTTATATTTTATTTATTTTTATATTTATATTAATTAATTAATTGTAATGAATATAGTTTTTGCCAGAATTATTTTCCGTTTAGCTTAGGTTAAATTGCATTTGTTTTGCATATTTATTTTCAATAATTTTTATTTAAATTTAATTAATAATTTAATTTGTATTAAATTTTATCAAAGAGATATAGAACAGTGGGTGAAGAAATGCGTTGTTAAGGCGCTTCGTAAGCAAAGGTCATGGGTTCTAGTCTTGTTGATACCAAAAAATCTAGCATGGTTTCCGTTGGTGCAGCTTAGGCCAGGTGACTTTGACGGCTTAGATGCCGCTGAGTCATAGCTTCTCAACGACAGGGTAAGCGTGATTTTCAAGATTCACCCACCTATCAATAAAAAAAAATCTACATTAAATTTTAATTAATTATAATTTTTTTTACATAATACCATTCAATAATATAAGATGAATATATTATACTATCATGCTAAATATTAATTCAATTTTTATCACCATCTTAAATTAATGCATTACCATTTAAATTAAAAAATAACACAAAACTAAATTCGAGTTAAAGATCAAGTTACATTTTTGTGTTAACTTATATTTTAAAATTGTAGAAGATTAGTATATATTAGTAAAAGTACAAAATATTCAAAATTATGATTATTTTTAATTTAAAAATTATATTTGAAGATTTTAATGTCGCTATTTTTTATTCATAGTTTTCATAATAGTTATTGTGGGTAATTTTGACAAAAAACCAAAAAACAAAAGACAATAACAAATAAATAAATAAGTGCAATACCATCAACACAAAGAAAGAAAAAAACTATTCAGTTTTTTAAATTTTTTTTAATTAATATTTATAAATAATCTTTAGAAAGAAACAATCGTATAGATAAGATATATAAAAACCTTTAAACGAATATTTCCACATAAAAATTGTAATATTTGAAATGTTCATGGTATAGTTTATATAAATTTTTTTATCATGATATGAATCTTTTAATAAATCTTATTAATATTAAAATTATTTTATATATAAATAAATATTATATATATATTTCCTATGTGAAAAAGTCTTAATTTTATTCATAAGACAAAATTACATTTTGTAGATACTAAAAAGCATATGCAAATGATTTGTTCTAGTTTTCACCGAAACCAAAAGATGAAAAAAAAAATAAAAAAAAATGGAGTAGTTATTGTTTTCTCCCTTTCTTCTTCTCCACATTATGCCATCTGCTCATGTTGGGGGTAGCAGTTACAATGGATAACTGATTTTCTGTTATAATTGTGGGAGAGTCCTTGTCCGACTCCGATCCTTCTAGTCCAGGAGTTCTCTTGTTGTCGGGTATTTCCTTTCTTGTTAGCTGGGAACCTTTTTGCTGCATGGGGTTACTAGGGGCTTCCTCTTCTTTTTGTGTGTTGTCCTGTACTATTTGTTCATCTTCTTCTACATTGTGTTCTACATTCTCTATTGTGTCTACTTTCGTCACCAAAGGCTCTGAATGTTGCCATCCTTTTGGCTTCCTCTGTTGCTGCTTGTTCCTATTGGGGATGTTTCTTGCATGTGGCATGCACTAAGCATGTGACCTGTTTGTAGACATCCACGGTATAGGAACGTTGTGTTTTCATAATCCAAGGGTTGTGTCCACTGTCTATTGTTGAAATTCAGGATTATGCTTTTTGGTAGTCCTTGGCTGAGATCTACTTCGATGCAGATTCTGGTGAAAGTAAATATTCCCTTTATGCGTCTATCTGAATCAGTATGTATGAATTTACCCAAAGTGTTTCCAATAGCTATTAAAGCCCTATGATGCTAGAAATGTAGAGAGAGGTTATGTAACCTAACCGAGACTGGCATCTTTGATACCACCATTGTGTTGGCATCGAATTCTGGAAAACATGGGGTGATGAACAGTCTAGCACTACCCCAAAACCATGGCCCCTATTTAAGGATTATGTCCCTTTCCTCTTCTATTTGAAATCTTACTATAAAGAACCCCTTGGGGTATAAATAGATTTCGTAGTTTGGTGTCCAGATTGTATGTATCCATTGATGCAATACATCAGGTCTCGGCCAAAAACCATTGAATCTACAAATAACAACATAAGTGTGTAGATCTGAGTATATAGTATTTACCTCTGGTATATCAATGGTGAGAGATGGGCTCTGAGGTTTTTGTTCTACAATGTAGGGCCACAGGTGTTTTGAGGCAGTTGTGGCGTTGTTATGTGTTTTCCCTTTTCCGTTGACTGCGTCCCTGAAAGACCCTGTCTTCTTTGAGCTAGTTCTAGAGCATCCGCCCCACAGATGGAGATTGATGGTAATGGTCGAATCTGATATTACGTTGTATTCCTGGAGGGTTTGATTGTCCTATAAACTATGTCCCATATAGATAAGATTTTGTGCATGAGTTGGTATGCTGAGGAGGCTCTGTATTTTAAATTTTAGATCCCAAATCTTGCATTCCTGCCATAACCTTAGGCAGTGGGGCTTGTCGTCCAGTGTTTTGATAAAGAACAATGTAAGATCTACAATTATAAGATTTGTCTTCGTTTGTGGCTGACCTCTATCTGTTGCCTAGGACAACTTGTTGCGATAGGGTACATTGTTATGTCGGACAAACCCTAGCTCATCCCTGTACCAACGAAGTTTCTCAGTCTAGGGTTTTAGATCTATTGGATCTTGGCATATTTGCCTATTGTAAGCTAGATCGATTATATCTATGGCAAATCTGGGGTATTTGTACCGTTCCACAGTGGAAGTGAGCAGCCCGGCTCCTTATAGCGATCTTCCAGGGCCTGTAGTAACAAATCCGGTGTTTAGACCTACGATTTCAACGTTGTTAGCGTTGATATCCCTATTCCTTTTCTCCCATCATTTATTGCTCAGGGAAACCAACGCAGTCTTTGCAGATGTGGGCACATGGGGGTTCGTGGCGTTGTCCTGTGCAGCATACACTGCTTCCTCTTGGCTGGGGTTCCTGGAGCACTTGATTGCACCTAAATATGTTGGCTTGAATCGAAATCGCACGGGAGAGAAGCTGGGGAAACGCGTGCCTGAATCCGCCATTCCGTTCAAGGGACATCCCAGGGCTTCATGGCTGCTCTTCAATGACAGAGTATCCATCTTCGCTGGCCTTGATTTTCAAATCAAGTTCAGTTGAGTAAGAAGAGTCTAATATTAATATATTATTATATTAATATTATTCGATTTAGTAGCTTTAAATTAATAATTTGAGGAAAAAATTGCATCTAGAGCCTAATAAATTTATAACTAAATGAATCTAAACTAGTATATTTAAAATTTATTTGTTAATTATTTATTATCAAATTAATTAAATATTCATAAAAATTATTAAAATAGACTTCATATGAGCAAACAAATGTGTTTTATTCAAACAGATAAAATTATTAAATTTAAACTTATTATTGAATTACATATTTGTAAATATTAAAAAAAGAAAAAACATATTTATATATAATTTTACTTTAAAAATAATTATATTATTTTATTTTTATAAAATTTTTATATATTATTGATTAGTATATTAATTATATAATTTTAAGTATTATTTGGTTCTCTTTATTTTATATATCAATCAATTAGTAATTTAAAACAAAACAAAATTTCTTTAACTGTTAAAAAAATACCATTTTTCAAATATATTTTATAACACTATCAACTACAATTTTAAATGCCTTTAAGCTTAGCTTCACTATCCTTCACAGAAATTCTTAACCACGTTTCTCTTATAATAACAATTTATAACTTAAATCTGTAATGAAATTTATATTTTATCTCCAGTTTAGTGATGCCTATTCCAGTCTTGACTGCCTTTTAAGTTTACATTCACTATCCTTCACAGAACAAATTTATATTTTTCTCCAATTTACTAATGCCTATCTTTTTTGTTACGATAATTGTTTTTCATATATGTTTCTATGCGTGGAATTGCATTTTTATATGCATCTCTCCCTAGTGGAAAAATGCAATTCTATTTAAGTTGCTTCTTTGTTATCTTTTGTGGCATCACTGAAAATAGTGCTCCTCATACTGGATAGATTGTGTTTCATTTAGAAGATTTATTTTCCCAACACGACCAACATTCCAATTTACAAAAAGTATGCTAGTAATTGCAGGGAGAGTCGTTCTTTTTCAACAACGACAGGTTAGGATCGGATCCTTAACAAAATCTCGGTTGTTTGAAAAAAAAAGTACAACACAGAGCCTTCGGCGAACAACACAGAGCCTTCGGCCTTACTTTAACAGAGTAGAGCCTTCGGCCTTACCTTATCTCTCCAAGGGACTGGTAGATCCGACCCTAACCTGTAAAGGTTCAGCTCTTGCCTTTTCTCTTAACTGATAGATCTTCAAAGGATCCGATCCTAACCTCTCAAGGTTCGGCTCTCGCTTTTCTCTTAAATGATAGATCTTCAAAGGATCCGTACCTAGCCTACATCTGTCAAGGTCTGTCCCTAGACAGATAAGGAAGGAAGCGGGTCTAAGGGGGAAGGAAGGAAACATGCTTTTCTTCTTATGATGGGCCTGTGTAGATAAAATCTTTCCAAGATTTGCTAATTGAATTTAAAATTTATGAACGAGATAACGAAACTTGGTCTATACTTTGTTGGATTGCAGGAAATTTTTTGACAGTTACAAGGAAATGGATACCAGGGGACAAGTTATCTTTATCGTTTCCTGTTAGCCTTAGGACCAAGGGAATAAAAGGTTTGTCGATATGATAAAACACTAACGTTTAAAATTATATTCTGGTAGTATTTTTGAGATCACTTATGTGATACTAACCAATCATAATTGTTATTTCTTTTAATAGATGATCGGGCTCGGTTTCAATCAGTTCAGGCAATTTTGTTTCGCCCTTACCTCCTTGCTCGCATGACTAATGGAGACTGGGACCTAAATATAGGAAATGCAACTTCATTTTCTGATTGGATCATGGCCGTGCCTGCTGGCTATGCTTCTCTGTTATTCACCTTTGTTCGCATGACTAATGGAGACTGGGACCTAAATATAGGAAATGCAACTTCATTTTCTGATTGGATCATGGCCGTGCCTGCTGGCTATGCTTCTCAGTTATTCACCTTTGTTGAAAATATAATTTCAACTGTGCATCAGTTGTGGCGTGCAGTAGCACTAAGACAATGATTGTGCGCATGCTTTCCTACACTAAGTCCAACAATCGGCGAGTTGAAGAATCGGAGGTAGGCAGCGATGAGTGATCGCCGATATCACATCGGTGAAATGGCAGCGGAAGAATTATAAAGGAATTCTTATGTTTGCAATGAGCGATCGCCGATATTGCTATCGGCGATAACAATCAGGCAGGCTTTACATGAGTCAAGTTGCGACCCGATAACCCGGACCTGACAGGTATTCAACATTTTGTTTAATGATTATTTCAGTTCCGCCAGTGGCTCGTTTTGTGCTTTTATGTATTTTAGGCATATGTTATAATATATAATATATATATATATGATCAGAGGTATCGACCCATATTGCGATCGGCATATCGCAATCGGGGAAACCAAGGGTGCACAATTTTTATATATGCTTGCTATGCGATGAAGCCTGGACCTGATGGTTTCCCAAAGCCAAATTGAATACTGGTTGATGTACAGGCCTGCAAAGTGAATTCAACCTGAAGTAAAAGTTACATTACCGCCAGTTTTGTCAGCAAAACAGTAAATGCAAATTTACTGAGGGTTGGTAAGTTTTGGTGAAGTTTTTAATTTTATCATTTTTATTTCAGCGGGAGTATGGGCACAAGTAAAAGCCAGTAAAACCATTAATTTTTTTTTACGGAAGCATGGCAACAGAAAACGGATGTAAGTAATTTCTTTTATAGTCATATATATATGTAATTTTTTTTGTTTGAAGTAGCAATTGAGAAGGGAGGCACAACAGTGCATATGAGATGTTTTTTTTTGAATATGCAAAAGGATCCACGCAGCAGCATGAGAAATATATATATGTAATTTCTCACACAGAAGTGAGTTGTTAGTGTTGAATCCCTCTCAGAGAGAGGAAGATTATAATCTGTAACAACATTTTTTTAATGAATAGAAATCCTTGGTGTGTATGAATTATGCCTGCTGCTCAGAAATTCTATTTGTTTCCACTGTGTTAAAAATCCTGTGGCAAAACAGAGCATTGTCTCTGTGTACAGTTAATGTATGTTTTTGGGATTTTAACAGAAAAATCCCCAACAGTGGTATCAGAGCTTGTTCAGGCTTTTTGAAGACATTCAAAGAAGCTGAAGGAAGGAGTTTTCTGGCTGCAGTAAATCTTCTCCAGCAAAGTGAAGACTCAGTTAAAAAGATCCAGGTATTCCTCAAAGTTTTTTTTGGGTAGCTGCTGAAGAAACAATCAATTATTTAATAGAACATCAAGCATTTTATAGCATAGTTAAAGAGTGCTAGAACGGCCAGCACCAGCACCAGCATGGGTATGTTTAATCCTCAATTCCCACAGTTTAATGGGAAACACTATGACTATTGGGCAATAACCATGAGAGCCCTATTTTCCTGTCAAGATCTATGGGAATTAGTTCAAGATGGTTTTGAAGAACCAACGGATGAGAATGAGTTTAACAGATTAACTCAGGCAGAGAAAGATCTATTAAAGAGCAATAGGAAGAAGGATTCAAAAGCCCTTGTATTTTTGTATCAAGCAGTGGACCAAAGTGTGTTTCCAAGGATAGCAGTAGCTAAAACATCCAAAAAAGCATGGCAAACTCTCAAAAGAGCCTATCAAGGCATGGAGAAAGTGAAGACAACAAAACTACAGTTGCTGAGGAGAGATTTTGAGAATCTGTGCATGAAGGAGTCAGACAATATTGACTCATTCTTCACACATGTGATTGGTTTGGTCATACAAATGAGGACTCATGGAGAAGTTCTTGAAGAAAGGAGGATTGTGGAGAAAATTTTGAGGGTCCTACCCTCAAAGTTTGATGTGATTGTCACCACCATAGAAGAGACAAAGGATCTCTCGAACTTTTTCAGTTGATGAACTTCATGCATCACTGATAACTCATGAGAAGAGGTTGAGTAGAAATGAAAACTCATCTCTAGAGCAAGCCTTCAAGACCCAAATCTCCTTTGGAAGAGGAAGAGGTTAAGGCAGAGGAAACAAAAGAGGAAGAGGCAGAAGCCAGAACAGAGGTGGAAGGAACAGTCCAGCAAATGCTTAAGGAAGAGGCAGCAATCCAAATCAGAACCAA
>APFE030657160.1:0-41760 GCA_000404065.3 Pinus taeda
ATCTCTCGAAATGTCCTAAATGCCACTACATGCAAGAATTGTATTTGTTTCGTTTGGATGAAATCTAACTACAGAAGAGTTAAGAGGTTCATACGAACAAAACGATGTCAAAAATTTCTAATGCAGCTAATCAACAAGAAAGGAAAAAATCTTTTCTCTTTTTCTTCTTTTAAAAGCAAAAAAAACTAACATAAGATGCCTAATTGATGAAAAGCAAAAATGTTTTTCTTTTCTTTTTTGGAAAAATAATATGACAATGCACTTAAAGAGTTTCAAGAGATATTCACCATCACATAGTTCATTCCAAAGAATCTATAGCCAGTTTTGAAACAAAAATAACAACCCAACAAAGCAAAGAAAAGCCAAGATTTTCAAGTAACTATGTAAGCTAAGTCACAACGAAATCAGACAAAACAAGCGAGCTAAAAGCGAGAGATTTGCAGTATGAAGTGTAAAACTCATATAACCACCAGGAGAATATGGAAATCAATAAAAAAAAAGACCGGATCTATAAATCATAAATCCACCAGGAGGCTCGATAACACAAAACCACAAAGGTCAAGATGTAGTATCGGTAGACAATGGCAAACAACTGAAGGATGAAAAACCACCAGCCAATTATCAATCCAACAGACTCCCAGAAAGTATAAAAAACAGAGAGAGACAAACCTAACCTTAAGAGACTGGCAAACAAGTCTATTTAAAAACTTAAGCAGTGCGGCGCGACTGTATGCCTGCAACCCGCGCTAAACAGAGATGGGCGCGAGTTGTCAGAGAGCAACACGCGCCGACCAGCGCGACTGTGTAAAGAAAAAGCGCGCTGGCGGAAAATGGCAGGCAAAAAGACAGACAGAGTGGTCTCAGGCTTGGCTTTTGGTATCCAGACAGAGCCAGCAAGTAAAAAGATAGCAAGAAAACTAAACAAGAGAGTTATTCAGACAAATAAATGAAAGAGAAACGACATGCGAAGCAAGATTGATATTGTCCAGTTTGTAAATCAACCCGGAGATCGACTGAAGTGGCGTTGATCTACTTCACTCCTGAAGAGCAGAAGTGTTTCGAAGGCTACCTGGCCGCTCTTCAGACTTTGTCCACAGCTTACAAATCAGACAATACAAACACAAACAACAATCAACTCCCCAGTGGAGTCGCCAAATTGTTGTGGTCGATAAATCCCCTCTGCGGACAGAGGCGATCCCACTAGCCCGATAGGGGTCTAGCAACAATCATACAGGCTGCATGCAAGCTCCTAATTGCATAATCAAAAGGTTGGTTAGAAAGACCTACCTAGATTCCAACGCTATTTGTCATGGAAGAAACGTCGCTCCTGTCCTATAGCTTTGGCTGGTCACTATCCTCGCGTTCCACGCATGGACACCTGCACAAACAAAGAACAATCCAAAACAAGCGTAAAATCCAATATCCTACAATTATATATCAGTCAAGCAAAATATAACTCAAATATTACCAGAAGAATACGTGAGTGGAACCATAATAACAGTCGTTCATTATTCAATAAAAGAAGAGAAGAATTACAACCAATTAAGGCTTGACGCTGCAAATCTCCTCCAACTGGGTCAGCAGTTTGGCATGCCTTGCAAAGCCACTTCCTCTCTCAGAATTTCGGCAGCATAACTTCTGTCTCAGCCCTTACTATCAATCTAACATAAGCTTAGCTTACTTTAGCTCAAAACTTCAACACTCTGACTCTAGCCTTCCAAAAACTTCGTTTCAATGTAGGATGACAGTGATTTATAGATGGCAGAGGAGAAAGTATTCATCGTATCTGGACACTTACTGAAGACTTGGTATTGTCCCAGAATAGCCTTTGGACTGAGTTATCATGGATGAAAAAGACGACACTCGATCATATCCATGGGATTTTTCCTCAGGGAACTGTATGAGTAATAGAGGAAAAAACACTTCAGTGCGCGTTGGCCAAAAATCATGTTGGGTGTGGAGCCTGATTATCTTCTATATTCAAAAGTACTGCCACATTGGACCCTAGTTCAAAATGGGGGCGGCAACGCCGCCCGTAAAATATTCCCTGCAGGGGGGGTCCAGGGGGGGGCGGCTGCGACCTTTGGGAGCCCCCCCCTGGCGGGGAATTTCGGGGGCAGCGCCCCCGAAGCTAAAAACAGCTGTAAAATTGCCTTGTAAAAGTATAGTAATTTCTAGTCAATCTGGCTCATTAGCGATGATCTGACGGTAAACTTATGTTAGTTTGGTTTTTTGCCAGAAGGCAAACCCTCTCTTGTGAGGGAATTGTTTGAGGCATGAGATAGAGTGGTCGAAGTGAGAAACAGAACAGTGAAGACTGTGAGAGAAGACAGAGGATATTACACGGATTGCTGTAGGTGTGCCCCCTTCATTCTAATAATAGAAGAAGGACTGGCTGTTCGGGGTGACGTAGCCCAAACTGGGTGAACCACGTATATCTGTGTCTCTCTTGTTTTGTGCATTTTCTGTGTTTATATTTCTGCATTATTTCATGTGTTCCATTGCTCCGTAATATATAATTTTCTAACAAATCATGACTAATTTTGTGTGGCGTGGGCTTTGTTCTGTGACAGCACGTCTATGGGCGCACCCTCTTTGTAGGAAATGAGCCATTGGTGCGGGTTAGACACTGTGGACCTGCGCTAATGGAAAAAGGGCATTTACTAAGGTTAATCTTCAAAGGGTGTCTTTAGGGATATTGAAGTTCATACTTAGGAGACCTCAATGCAAGTGTTTTCAAGTTGTGTCACTGGTCACAGGTCCGTAAATGTGTCCTCCAATGTGTGACAGCGGGGGTAACAAGGACGGTGACCAACAGTGACAAATTACTGCGTAACAATTAGGTCTAGGGATTAGTCAATTTGGTCTTCATCCATGTCCAATAAAGCCATGTTGGCCAGAGGGAGGCCCTTACAAAGTTGTGCTTTAAAGATTTTCATCGTCATGTTGACAGATAACGACTATTCTTCAAAACTATGTTTTGAAGAAAAGTCAATAGCGTGTCATTTGTAATCATTTTCAAAAAGTCAAGTTGATCTCTTCAGGAACAATCATGGTTTCCTCGGCCAAATGCCATGTTAGCTACCCCTACAAAAAAGTGCCAAATTTCATCATTTTATTCAAAAATCTAAAAAGGCAAAGTGAAATACATAGTTGCATTAAATCATGGAAAATGTGCCAAAACAAAACATTGCCAAAGTGGGTTTTAAAGAAACAAAAATCAAAACCATGACGCCAATGTCTTTATATAGATTTTTCATAAGACTCAATGTCATCTTGCACACCAAGGACAAAGAGAAGCATTTCAAAGTGATTGTGAGAGCTAGCATGTGTTTTGGGTGAAGTTGGAGGTGTTTTGACAGGTGTGGCGCACAGGCAGAGGGGCGCGGCGCACTGAGGGAGCGCGGCGAACTGAGGGAGTGCGGCGCACTGGGTGCGACCGCACAGTGTTAAACAACATGGGCGCGGTGCACACAAATGGTGCAGCACATTGGGTATGCTGCGCAGCACATACACATAGAGGCCCGATTTTGCTCCGAATTGCAACAAATTGCCTTTCAATCCCTTGAATATTCCAGGTAGGGTCGACATCTCGGTTTCTCATCCGTTTTTGTGTTAGTATGATGATGGTTTATGGCCACTTATGGTTGCAATAAAAACTCTTAAACCCTACCACTTAAATTCATCAAAACCATTGTTGTTAGGGTTGCAAATTCGCTGTGTTGATGCCAAGGTTCCTCTTCCCTTTCATCTTTCCATTCTTTCCATCATTCCCTTCTCTCCTATTCCATTTTTCCCATTTTTCCCTACCCTAAAACATTACTAAACTCCTATTCCCTATCCCCTCCACTCATTTGTCAAATGTAAAACCCCAAAATCCTACCTTATATAAATTCCCAAACCCTCGTACATGTCCCTAAACAAAATTTCTCCCCATAATCCCTAATCCCTTCATATTATTCCCCTTCCTAATAGTCCCTTTTGCACTGTTCCCCTTGGTGGAAAAATTCAATTATATTGCATAACAACGCAGAGTTTCATACATCATTAAAGGGTAGTCCAAGCACAGTCCATATACAACAGCGTCTTTTCTTGAAGGAATTTGGTACAGCAGTCATGGCATCTGAGCATTCATCGGATTATGAAATGGAAACCCAAAGTGACTCATCCTCGAAAGAACAGGCTCCCCGGGGACCTCATAAAAGTTGCAGACATGTTAGGGAAGAACCGACCACCCTTACAGAATTGCAAGCCTGACCTCTTGCTATGTCATGTTTCCAACATCTGTCATGCTTTGAGCTTTGTCAAAAGGTGGCTAGTGTTCGATTTCATCATGAGTTGGCTCGTCTTTTTGTGCTTCACTTACATGGAGATCACTCTATCTTAGCCGATGTCACCTTCACACTTACACCTGAATCTATCTCATCAGCAACCGGCATACCGAATGTTGGAGAACCATGGCACAAGAAATAGAAGATTGATGGGCAGCATTATGAGCCATACATTAAAGTCGGTTTCTTGAGGCAGCTCAAAAGATTCTTTCCATTCTGATACCTGAAAGATGAATATGCTCCACTAATGAAGTTAATCATGAAATATTTCAGCTGTGAGGGGAGGTTCTCTCATTTATATGCTTATCACATTAGGTTTCTCATGCATTTTACCAGGGTACGGATGATGAACATCCCATATTTCATTTGCAGGAACATAGAGAGGATGAACACCTTCATGCAGCACAAAACCCCTCAGCAGCAACTTAACATTGTTTATCATTTTGCTCTTATTAAGATTTTGGTGGTTCATCAACTGGAATATCAGGGCATTACTTGGGATGATCTCATCTCCTGTGACCTCTTTAGCACTTCACAGGGATTATCAGAGGTTGAACATGAGATAGGTAGTCCTTCTCATCAGTATGAGCGCCATGAGACTGCTAGTGTGCCAATATTAATCACATATAAGAAAGGTGTTAGACATTTGTTCGCAGCAGCAAAGCAAGTGTTATCTCCACCTAGGGTGGAAGGGGCCTCGCTTCTGACATCAACAACACAGGCACAGGACAGGGGCAAGGAGCCAGTGCATGACGAGGGGTCATCAGGTGAATGACAGGCCAACTTCATTCTCATTCATGATAATGAGACAAATGTGGAGAGTGCCAAACATAAAAGGATCATCCAGGAGTAGCAAACAGAGATCCAAGCCTTGTCTCTCAATTTGGAGAGGGCTAAGTGGATTATCAGGTACTAAGAGTAGAGGAATAAATAGCTCGAAGACTAGCAAGAGATCATGGAGCTGCAAAACATCCACGAGAATCGTCGATCTGCCCAACAGAGGAGGATTGAGCTCACTCCATTAGAGCAAGAGATTAATAATGACCGAGAGTCTTGGCTCGAGTGGATCAACATCCTCCTTGAGAGACTGCTAGAAAAGGATGACAAGGACAAAACATTATTGAGGCATATGGTGTATCACTACAAGAAACGTAACATGAGTTCCAAGGCTCGGATAAGGAATTTGAAGGCGAAATTGAGGAAAGCAACAAAAAGACAAAACAGGCAAAGAGAGCAAGATTGGCTCTGAATCTTGGCTGAAGCCTCTTTGGCCCAACATGGCACTTCATAGAGAAGCTCCATCCCAATTTTTAAACAATTTGGGGCATTTTTGGTCTTTTGGCAAATTTTGGTACAAAAACAGGGTTTTTCTCCCTGTGCGCCACGCTACGTGGCGTTCGCTTATGCTAGGGAGCTCTAAATTGCAAAAAAATTATATTTTTGGATTCGGCATGAAAAATCATGACTTCTGGTGCATGGCCAAGAAGTTTGGGCAAGTTTTGAGTCCTCAAGGGGTCAAAAACACTCAAAAAATGACCTCTCTGCCCCTATTTTGACACACAGGAAGCAGTCTTGGGAGATTGAAGTTTTGGAGGGGAAAATGAGCACCAAATTCAGAAATTCCACTTGGGTTGGAAATTAGAAAGGTAGGGCTTTATAACAAGCACATGTGGGAACAATTTGGACTTCAGAGAGTACCTCAAAACCACCTCCAAAGTGACGCAACACATACAGTTTCGAGCGCGACGCACAAAAACCCAAAGGCCAAAATCACTTCCGCTCCGCGAAATTTCGATTTGCGATATTCTCCAAGTGGGCCCATTCATTTACAATAAATTTTTCCCAGCACCTAAGGCAAATTTTAAAAAGAATTTTAACTAAAGGTTGCCTTCTATCCAAGTGGCAAAAGGAAGGCGAGCAGTCACCAAAACAATCTACACTACAGTTTTATTATTTTTGTAATGCTGCACCTGTCACTAATAGTTGGGTTTTCATTTCCAGTTTGTAATGATTTAAAAAACTCCCCAACTTTGGGTCATTCCATTTCTTAATGGAAAAGTCTATTTATTTTATGAAGAACCATTTGCAAAGAGTTGGTTGGAATTTCTGGGAGACTGTGGGAGAGAAACTCAGTTACTCATTGTACATTTTGACAGAGAATAAATGAAAGGTTGCGGGTCTGGTTCATGAGGTTCCTGTGGTGTGAATTTATCAAATGTATCTTCTTTCTGTTCCATATGTATTTCGTTATGTTTCACATTTCATTCATATTCATTTCTAGTGAAAGTTTCTAAGTAAGAAAAGGTAGAATTCATGTTTATTGCTCTGCCTTTGGGAAAGTTTCATGTTCTGTGTTCGTCTTCTGTTGAAAAGGATTCATGTATTTATGCCCTTTTCACCCTCCTAAACAATCTTTCCATTTCGCATTATTTCAAATTTAATTGATAGACTTTCCGTCTGTCTTGCCTCACAAAGTAATCTGTTCCTTTGTGTTAAATTCTCTACTCACATTGTTCTTTGGTGACATACATCCCAAAAAACTCAGTCATTTATCAAAATACTTCTTTCATATTTATTTACCTAGCCTAAAATCAATATTCATTGTAAGTCATCTCAGACCATATTGTTTATTTATTCACCGAGCGTGACACGGAGAGAGCCCTCTCCTATTCTGGTAGGGCTAGCTACCAGACTGAGCATGGTTTGTGGTTACCCTAAACCTTTCCTTCTTTAAGCCTAAGGCGGATTTAGGTGCTAACAGGGACCAGGAAGGGGTCGCGGACTGCTGATTTGTTACAATTGCATAGGGCCAGGGCATTATGCCCATGATTGTACAAATCTGATCAGAGTATCATGATTATATTGTACCCAGTTTGATCACGAGATAGAAGACTGTCCCACACTAATAGCGAGGTTGCACAATAAATGAATACTCCAACCTCCCCCAACTCAGAACCTGCAAATTATGAGGTCTGAGCCACACGAGGAGGACCCGAATGTAAACATCGTTCTTTGAAGCAGTATCACGATAGGAGATGACAAAGATAAGCAGCTAAAAGAAAGTACCTAGGTTTGCAAGGAGCCAAAGAAGGAACCAAATTTCGATTTGGAGCGTGCGAAGGAGACATTCATGGAAGCTAAGAAGAGCTTCATGGAGGCCTCCACTTCAGGTAGTAAATACAAACTAGAACCAGAGATGGACCCATCGATGCTTACTACCTTTCTAGAGATATGCATGAAGTTGTTGCACGACAGAAAGGCTATGAAGGGACTGCAAGAGCTCATCACTAGATGTGTTGGATCAGGGGAACGACACATAGTCCGAAAGCTTGAAAAGCACACAACGTGAATAGGAAGGGAGATGAGATTGACTGAGCAAATCAGGGAATATGAAATGGATCAAGTGATTTTGGATCTAGGATCAAATGCGAACGTTCTACCAAAGCATACATGGGAGCGCATGGGAAAGCGCGTGCTACAATGGTCTCCTATGCAATTGTGAATGGAGAACCAGCAGAAGATCCTACTGATGGGAAGATTGCAAGGAATAATGGTAGATATCGAGAGTGCGAGCACGCTTGCAGATTTTAAAGTGATAGAGATTGTCGATAATAGCAACCCCTATCCCACGCTACTAGGAATAGATTGGCCCACTGATAGGAATGGAGTGATAAATAAGAAGCGCAAGATGATTTTTGAGAAAAATTCACTATGCATAGTGGTACCTTTAGACCTTGCGAAAGGATCACACTACACATAGCCGGTGCACGACGGTGAGAGAGATGATGATCTTGATTGTATTTACAAGATAACCATGTGAGAGTAGGATTGGGTGAATCCGATAGTAGATGATAGGATTTTTTGGGAGCATGAAAGCTCCTCCACCTCAGATTCAGACGAGGAGATAGAAAGCTGGCAAAACCGGTTACACAAGGTAACCATTCTCAATCGCAACATGATGATAAGGTCATTATGTTGTGTAGCAACAGAGTTAAGAGATCTACCTATTGATGATGGAACGACCATGGTATATGATTTCCTAAAAAAGTTTGAAAAAGAAGTATCGAAACAGATGCACTGAAATGGGCACTACGCACTACACCTGCAAGGTGGTGGGGTATGCATCAAAGAAATTTTGAGGATTGGTGCAACTACAGAAGGATGATGCACCTATGATTTACAAAACCACAGATGTGGATAAAATTCAAATATGATGGATGATACAGCCTGCGTGCCCCCCTCTCCAGATGGGTATAGGCGTATGGTATGCAACCTGTACAAATGCACACCGTCCTCGTGACAGTAAACAGGAATGGAAAACAAGAATGGGCACGACGATGGCACGAACAACAAAGTATGATAAGACCAAGAACATGAAATATTATACATGAAGAAGCCTTTGACAAGATGTGTGAAGTGCTAAACATGGTCCACCATGTGAGACACACTAACTGGGACCTATGCGTACCAGCGATTATATGGGCTTATAGGACCATGTGCAAAACCCAGATCACAAAAGCACTTCCGAAGCTGAAGTATGAAGCAGGGACTATAATCCCTGTGGACCATGTGAAGCCTAGTGCGTGCATAGTAGCACCCGTAGATACAATGGTCCGCGAAGCCCGAAAAGAAGAAATCCCACAGCTGCAAGAAATAGATTATATAGGACTTGAGGAAGAAATCTAACGAGGAAACTTTAGACTCCGAAAACTTGGAAAAGATCAGGTATGGCTAAGGGAGAAAAGTGCTTTGACGAACATAGAGGTCACGAAGCTAGATGACGAAATAAAGGAAACATTTCTCATTAAAAAATTGAGTATGGTAAGGCAATGTGTGTACGATCCTACTGACAAGTTGGAGGACTATCATTGTGAATTGGTTAGTCTACTACCTTGGCTTGGACCGCATATTACCAAACGTAGTGACCAGAGTATCACATTGCAAGTAGTAAAGTGAGCAATTCCAATCCTAATAATGAAAGGTGGGGATTCCCCGCGAACCATGATGAAGGATGGGATGGAGCGTTGCATGAGTGGTGCGACCACTTGACTAGCCATAGGAAGAATAGTCTTAGTGCTCCAGGTAGTTGAAAGGGAGCGTGGGACTATAAAATATTTTACCTGATAGCTGTGCGATATGGGATATGCGCGTAGAAAAAAATGTCACGAGGTTCGCGACCGTGCACGGAGAGTTGTGCTGCCACATGGGTTGGATGGGAAGTGACCATTGAGGTCACTATTCATGATGGGATGTGTGATTTGAGGCCAAATGGAGTGGACGACGAGCATTTACGACATGTGTTATGGGTAATATTTGGGAAAATTTACTGCTAAGAAAGCATTAATGGCCCAAAATTGGGGCGAACGATCAAATTCAAATTCAAAAGGAACTATAAAAAACAAAGGGTTGGCCAACAAATAACACTTTCTCATTTGAGAGTTAAGCATTTGAGAAAAGAATTGAGCATTAAGAGCTGAACGATAATTGAGCCCCTAATTTTGCGAGTGACAGAATACAACCTAGATACGATGATGGCTGCTAAGGATGGTTTGGGAATCGAAGAGGTAACCATTGGTGAGGCTGCACAGACCCCAATAGTGGAGGATGTTCAAGAAGGCGTTGGGGTTGTGACAGAAATCTCCAAATCACCACGATTGCTGAGGCCTAAGAAGGATAAACAAGCAATGGTTCTAGTATGCATGTCCCCTAGGAACATGTTGCGCAAAAAACTATCAATGGCAGAGAAAGGGAAAGCAATCATAATAGAAATGGATGAGGAAGAAGAAGACTTGGAGGCCCTTATCACCACAGAAGAAGAATAATAAGATATGGAGGAGGATATCCAACCATTAGCTCTGCAATAAAACTACCCGCATATCCCTCTGCGGAAAGGGAAGACTAAAGTGCCGAAGGATCTAGATGAAACGAAGAGTCCACTCCAGAACCTGCTCCTCCTAGACAGCTTCGTGTTTGAAGGCACGCACCTGGGCCATGTGCCAACCATGAAATTTGAATACTGGGACCTCATTGACCATAAGAATTTCCCTCATCTGCAGACTAGGAATTTGATGAATCAGAACATAGAATTTTTCTACAAATCAGCTAGCTCTGATACCATGTAGAAATTTCACCTGTAGAACAAACCGATATATGCAATGTCCTAAAGCATAATACTTGTTCTACTTCTACAAAACATTAAGTGGAAGCATAATCGAAATCATGAGCAACATCAAGTAGAAACATGCATAACTGATCAAGATAATTAATCACACATAACACAAGATATATCCAAGGGAAAGCACCAGCATAAAACCCCAACATTGTATTATCAATCAAGTGGAAATCCTCTTCAACATACAAAAATAATTAGCTCAATAGCTATCCTTCTCTCTCTGTAATCAGAAGATCCTGATGATCTTCAATCAGAAGATGAAAATCATGGACTACCTAGGCCTCAATATATAGGCCACAAATCCTCTAATCTCCTATAATAGATCGTTCTCCATGCAAGGAATACTTACTAGAAATATCCAAGCATCTGATAATACACTGTCCCACATTTGATCTCAACTGGGTCTCTAACAGAACTGACATGCAACAGTTATCCATGAGAGAATTCTCAGTTATCTAAAATAATAGTTGTCACATGCATGCAAGCATTAATAAACTATATTTTATTATTTTAACAACTTGTTAAAATAATCTAACTGGACTTGACTAGTTAGAACTAAGTCAACTGATTCTCTCATTATAGAACTCATAATTATTCCCTCAACCAGTGGAGGAAATTAAGGATAAATTCCTCAATTAGTGGGACAACTCATGTGCATGCTCACAAAGACTTCAAATTCAAATTTCCTTGACTAATTAATTCAACTGAATTAATTAATTAATATTTCCAACTGTTGTTAAGAAAAAAATTAATTTTACTTCCTATAGATAGACTAGGGGCTGCTATAAATAGTAAGGGACCCAGAAATGCTATTTTTAGAACTTTCTATTTTTAGCAGTTTCACCTCTCACCCAATGTGACCAATGACCTCACTGGCCAAACTGCTATTTTTAGACATGATATTTTTAGCAGGTCTATTTTTAGCACATTCTAAATTTAACATTTATTTTTGCACATGTTTCAACACTCCCTCTCAACAAGAAAGGCTTCCTCTTAAACCTGATCCTGTAACTCTGGAATGTTCTGCATGCAACACATCTACCCAGTCCACTTGCTCCAACAACACTTGGAACAAAAACACTCCGAACTGACCACCTTGTTGGGCTAGGAACATAATCTGATGCTAAAGCTCTACCTGCTGTTGACAAGTGCTCCCTCTCTGACATCTGCGCTACTGCAACATCTCGATGCATTTCGCACCATTACACACCTCTCTGTGCCACCTAGCACTATGCAAAACAGTTGTGCCTCTCGCATTGTTGCAGCGTGCTAACTATGCACTCTCCTGGGATTCCCTACAATATCACTCTCTCTGTCGCTCCATCCACATCTGTCTCTACCCAATCAGTCAGTTCTTGTTACTCCACATCGGGGCTCCTGTAGTAAGGTCTCATCCAAGAGGTTCGGTACCTCAAGGATCCTACCCCTCCTCCTTGGGACGATCACTCTATATTGCCCCACCTCCTACCTAGAGGTATGGCTGCATGTGATCCCTCTGCCCACCTGGCTTGAAGTTTCCCCCTACTGGAGGTCTCTACATGAGTAGATGTCTCTACTCAATCTCCTTTCATCTTCCCCTATCGTGGTTGCTCCACAACCTCCTAAAGCTGTTGCACCAATCATGGCTCCACCACAAACATCTAAGACTTCTTCTAGTGCTGCATGTTGAGAGGTAACATACCCTCCCTCTCAACCACCAAGTCTCCATCAATTGCCTTGCTGCTCAAGGCTTTGCATGCATCTCGAACCTCAAGAGCATACAGGTTCTTGACCCGTGAACCAATTTGCTTCACCTGTCTAGTGATGATGTGTCTAAGGAAAACCTTTTCCTTTCTTAAGACTACATCATAGCCTCTATCTTCCAACATCGCGTTCGACACCAAGTTTCTCCCCAATCTTGGTACATACTTGACATCGGTCAAGGTAAGGCAAGATCCATGCTCCCTCTGAAAAATAACCGTGCCTACACCTGAGACACTATACTTCTTATCATTACCCATCGCTATGAGTATCTAGAGATCCTGCTCCTCCAAAGTACTGAACAAAATCTTATCGTCGGTCCTGTGGAAAGAAGCTCCATTTTCAAGAAACCAACCAGTTCCCACCATGGATGAAACCAAGCGAAGAGTGTGAAATCCAACTCAAACTATGAAGCAAGTGCCTCACCTTCAGATCCTTCCCGAATCCCTTCTTGGATTTCCTCCGTGGACAATTTGCAGCATAATGGCCCACCTCATGACAACAAAAGCATCACACTTTTGATTTGTCAACCTTCTTGCCATCATTGGAAGAACTAGATTCAGAAAGAGAAACCTTCTCCTTCCCCTTCTTCACCTTACTCTCTAAGGCACATTTCTCCTCATCATGCATGGATGAAGAACTGTCTCTGGTGCTCCGTCTGATCTCCTCCTGCATCAAATCCGACCAGTCATTCCCAATCTGGCAGTTTCTCCCTTCCATTCACCGAGTCCTGGTAGCTATGCCAACTCTTAGGAAGGCCAAGGAGTGCTAGACTCATCATATCCTCATCCGATTTCATGACCCCTACACTTGTAAGTTCATCCTTACATGTGATGAGATTAGTCAAATACATAGAGATTGTCTCATCCCTTTCACACTTGATCTTTCAAAGTTTATCCTTCAATGCCAGCTTCCTCTGATCACTGCTATTCTGATATAAATCTTTCAATGTTTACCACATTGCATGCGGAGTCTCCTTCCCATGGAGGCTCGAGACAATGTGATCTCGCACTCCCTCCAAGAGAATTCTCCTAGCTCTAGCCACACACTTCCTCCATTCCACCTGCTCAGTCTTGTCAGTAGGCTTAGGAATTTCTTGATCAATGAAATCCTTAAGGCCATTATCTTCCAAACTGCCTCCATGAGATCCTTCCAAGCTATATAGTTTGAGCTACCATAAAGGGCATACTCAAGCCTCAAACCATAGAATGCCATCAATGAAATAGATGTGATAAGAACTTGAGATCTATATCCTGAATAATAAACTTTGAATTTCTACTGCTAGTATATTGTTCTTGCTTGATCACCTGTGCTCCGATACCATGTAGAAATTTGTAGAATTTTTCTACAAATCAGCTAGCTCTGATACCATGTAGAAATTTCACATGTAGAACAAACCAGTATATGCAATGTCCTAAAGCATAATACTTGTTCTATTTCTACAAAACATTAAGCGGAAGCATAATTGAAATCATGAGAAACATCAAGTAGAAACATGCATAACTGATCAAGAGAATTAATCACACATAACACAAGATATATCCAAGGGAAATCACCAACATAAAACCTCAACACTGTATTATCAATCAAGTGGAAATCCTCTTCAACATACAAAAATAATCAGCTCAATAGCTATACTGCTCTCTCTGTAATCAGAAGATCCTGATGATCTTCAATCAGAAGATGAAAAGCATGGACTACCTAGGCCTCAATATATAGGCCACAAGTCCTCCAATATCCTATAATAGATCCTTCTCCATGCAAGGAATACTTACTAGAAATATCCTAGCATCTAGTAGTACACTGTCCCACATCTGATCTCAACTGGGTCTCTGACAGAACTGACATGCAACAATTATCCATGAGTGAATTCTCAGTTATCTAAAATAATAGTTGTCACATGCATGCAAGCATTAACAAACTATATTTTATTATTTTAATAACTTGTTGAATAATCTAACTGGACTTGACTAGTCAGAACTAAGTCAACTGATTCTCTCATTATAGAACTCATACTTATTCCCTCAGTCAGTGGAGGAAATTAATTATAAATTCCTCAGTCAGTGGGACAACTCATGTGCATGCGTACAAAGACTTCAAATTCGAATTTCCTTAACTAATTAACTCAACTAAATTAATTAATTAATATTTACATCTGATGTTAAGACCAAAATTAATTTTACTTCCTATAGATAGACTAGGGGCTGCTATAAATAGGAAGGGACCTAGAAATGCTATTTTTACAACTTTCTATTTTTAGCAGTTTCACGTCTCACCCAATGTGGCCAATGACCTCACTAGCCAAACTGCTATTTTTAGACATGCTATTTTTAGCACATTCTAAATTTAACATTTCTTGTTGCACATGTTTCAACACAGAACACTGCGGGGGTGGTGACAACGCTCGAGCCACGGAAGTGGTTGCATGGTTTGGAAAAGGCCATATTATTGAATTTACTTTGGGTACCACATTTCCACCATGCAACAATCACCATTTTCATCATCAAGCAGCTTCTTTACCTACTGCATGATGGGTACCCGTGCTTGGATGAGCTTATCCCCATCACGACAAACCTAAATCACTGCATCTCTCAACTCCCTTGCAAAGGAAAGGACCTTGCGACCATAGCCAAAGGAAAGGGCAGTGATTTGGCCCTTGCAAAAGCCATGAAGACAAAATATAAGATGGAGAAGAACAAGAGGGGCTACACTATCTTTAGAATCAAGGACAAAGGGGTCCACATAGCCACCCAAATCCTTCCCTACAAAGTTATGAGGAAGTGTCATGCTGATGAGGTACTAGTACCAGTGATCGCACTAGTTGAGCAGTGCACAGAGGGGGTCCAGTTCAACTAGTCTGAATTCCTCTCCAAAGAATTTTTGAAGAACTATCGCGAAGCCCAGGAGTAGGGTAAAACCTTCCAATATTCATGGTTGCTATTATCCATACTGCTCATAGTGGGATAACTGTCAAAGGATAGTCAATTCCCCAACATCGACAGAGAATTACCGAAGGCCATGAACTATGCTTCGCTCTGGGCCACAAAGTATGCGAAACAGATCTGTGACACCAAAATATTCTGGGTGCTCATGGACATGAACATCTGGATGTGGATCAACTAGAAGCTATGCCTGTCACCCATGGTGTATAACAGTCTGCAGATTTTTGTAGACTTCAAAGCTAATATGCACAACATTTATATCAAGGTGTGAAAGAATCCAGTGAAGTGGTGGATGAAGCTACCTTTTGTAGCCACTAACGACACAATTTTTATTGTCTTGGAGACATGGCCTCTCAAATGGTGCACCTGAGATCTGGCAGAACTAGAGAAGGTGGCAGCACAGAATAAAAAGGGCGATGTGAAGTTGTGCATCACCCAATTGGCAGAGAAAAGGTGGAAGGAAAAAGCATAGCTGAGGGAAGGGTAGTGCGAGAAGTGGCACATAAAGCCATGGAGCAAAAGAGGGCCGCAGAAGCAACAACAGTGACAGAGGCAGCAACGCCATAGGTCGATGAGGGACAAGCAACATCCTTGCAATGGCAGGAGGAAGAAGACATAGAAATAGGATAAGGGAGCATGGACCTAGGGGCCGTGTCCACACAGATAAAGTGTCCACGCATTGCAAAAAGAACAAGACTAAGGAAGAAGGTCAAGGCCTTGAAGTTGTCCATTGACCTGATCACATTAACCAAAGGTAATCTCCATGACATCAGAGAGACAGTCAAATGTCACCAATGAAGCACTTCACGAATTTATATAGGAGCACCAGACTGTGTTGGGGGCCCTCAGGGTGCAGCTGCAAGAGTTGCAGGTGTAGCCCCCTCAGGTGGGTACTCTTTCTACCCACCTTGCAGCAGGATCCTCGGTAGTAGAACATATGTTGCATGCACGAATGGAAAAAACGGTAGTGTTTCTGGAAGGGGCCCTAGTCACAGCAAATGTGACCAATAGATTTTCCTTCAACATGTTGAAAGGCCTTGGCCTTAATTTGGCTGCCCTTCTGCTAGAGATGTTGTATCAGTTACAGGATGGGATAACGGCAAAGCTATGTGCCAGGGAGAGCCCCGTGATCCAAGTTCTTAGTGAACAAAAGATAATTATGGAATAACTCAGCTTGCATCATGATGACTTAGTGTCACAAAACCAACATTTGGCACAGGTGGTAGATGATGCTTGTCGACACGTCCCAAAGCTGGCCATCCCAACAAATCTACCAGTAGATGTGCAGATCTATAGCTTGGCAACCGGAGTCTGCGAGGCCATGGAAGAGACAACAAAGGTTCAGCTAGAGCTAAATCTTCAAATTGTCGAGTTGTGGTTGAAGGCACAGCCTTCCACTCCCATGAAAATCAAAGAACAACGCACTGGTGCTATCGCAGAAGGGTTGGCAGAAATTGGAGGTGCAGTGCGCAACTGTACCAGCATGTTAGAACAAGCACTTGAGGTCCTCACAACTTTGCAAGACCCCAACATCTAGCGCCTAGAGACAGAGGTGCGAGAACTCCACTAGTAATACAATAGTGTCATAGGATCTGCACAGAAAGTAGTCCTCACTGATAGGCTTGTGAGGCTATAGCAAGCTAAGGCACTGAAGGAGCAAGCAGATGAAACACGACATAAGGAAGAAGATCTCAAAGAAAGCGTTCAACCATGGATTGACGAGGCCTTCACAATCACAGTAAATATCAAAGGAAATCTTGCGCACATACAGGGGATGCACACACAAATGTAGGGAAGCATGCCAGACACATAGGTCTCAGAAGAACGAATGCAGCAAGTTCAACAAGTAGTGGCTTAGTGCACTGTAGACATCAGTACCATTCGAGAACAGTTGGAGGGACTCCATGCCAAGATCACCGTACCGATAGAGTGACTCGAGGGGGAGTCATGATTTTTGTGTTGGGGGCCTGTTGGGCATGGAATCCTCCCAAGGCATGTTTTGGGGCTGAAAGTCGAAGTTTCAACTTGATATGATTATAAATCTCCATGAAATGGGGGTGAGAAATGTATGTTAGAGTCATAGGGTTGTCCGCCCCAAGTTTTGAATGTAATGTTGACCTACCCATGGTCCGTGGACCATGGGATTGTATAAATAGAGTGAGGCTCTAAGTTGTAAAAATAGCTAATAGAGGATGGGAAGGAAAGGTCTTAGAGATTAAGTCAAAGTGCAAAGTGTGTTTTGGGTCATAGAGTAGGAAAAGGCTCTGCGACTGAGTGTGCAAAGGCGTATTAGTATGGACCCCTGCAGCTGAGTGTGCAGGGTGGAGTTGAGTCTGTAATCAGAAAAGGGATTAATAAATAAAGGTTTTGTTACCAATTATGTGTATCTGTTCTAAGTTATTACATGTTTGATATCATTTTCAAATATATTGTTTCTTTATTGTGCGCACTTGTATGAATTGTGAAAATGGTTAAGTATAACTGAAAGCATACAAATAAGCTAAGTTAATCAACTAATATCGGATTACTAGTAAGGAATTGGGTAATAACAGTGTTTGGGCCCTGAGTAGGGCTCCACGAAGGCAACATCTCAGGCTACAAGGAACGGGTAAGTGTGCGTAGTGATGTGCGTGTAGGGTCGAACCGCGGACCACTTGAAACCATAGGACATCTCCAGGGTGCGGAAACCTGGTTCCAGCACCCTCCCATACTACTTTGGGTGAGGCCTCAGTTTACGCTCTATGGGCTGTTGCTGAAAAGGCCAGTAGTACCTGGATTTGTTTGGCTAAATCAAGTTTGGACCTGGGTTAGGCCCTAATAAGCCAAGACCATTGATGTGGCCATGCCATTTGCAGCTACTCACGCAGATTTAGCTCATGTCCAATCTGAAATAGATAAGGAAAAAAACTTCATTGAGCACATCCAACATATTCACCAGCAGGTCCATGACATTCTAGAGAAATCAAGTGCCAAGTACAAGCAACAACATGATCAACATCGGGTGCCACACAAGTTTGAGGTGGGTGACAAAGTCTGGTTTCATTTGCAAAAGGAACACCTTACCAGAGCCTATCAAAAACTCAGACCACTCTGATATGGTCCTTACACCATCACCAAGGCTATGGGAGATAATGCATTTGAGCTCAGCATTCCCCCAGTCCTTGGCATGCACCCAGTGTTCAATGTTGACTGCCTTCGGCCATACTTTCCACCATTACTAGACACATCCGACATTGCAAAATAGCTCACACCCATAGAGTTAAATCCAGATTGCATGGAACAAGATGAAACTAATCGGATCATGGATAAACATATCAAGCACACTTGCCAGCAGAATATCCAATTGTATCAACTTGTCAAAGCAGGCCAACTCCTTCACCAAGGACCGAGTTCAATAGAACTTTCCTCATCTCATGGTGGAACTCAACGCAATGGGGACCACTTCTTCCTAAGGGGAGAGGAATGATTCAGGTGGATTTTGGTGGCCACCCGCCAAGTCCACTTGGACCCCCAACATTGTTTTTTCATATTTTCAATTTCCTTAATTATAGCATAGTTTACTATTTTTAGTAGTTTTCCAGGTCTTGAATTTCTAGATCCATTTTGAGGCCCTAAGTGACATTTTTTTGGGAAAACTGGGACCAACATGGGTCCATGGATAGATTTTTCTCTTCCCAAAGTTGTAGTTCTCGGATAGATATTTCTAACAAGATATTGTTCACGTCAAACGGAGATCATATTCCAAAGTTACGACCCCGGGAAGTTGATGTACCAATTTACCCAAATGGGGACGACAATTTGGCGTTTCATCTTCTAAGGTTAGTTTTTTTTATTTTTATGGTTTTCCATTGTCTCTGAACAATAAATAGGCCTTTGAGCCTCATTATAACATAGTTCAGAGGCATGTAGCTGCCACACCTCTTCTTCGAGATAAGCTACCATCACCCTAGCTAGTTTATTTCTATTTCTGTTTTTAGCATATTTCAGTATTTTATAGTAATGAAATGAAGTATTATTTTTGTTGCATCTCTATATGTATGGTTATGTCTATAATTTGTTGCATTCCTGTTTAAATCTGGATCATATGTGTTTGGACCTGTGAAGGTTCCATCACTGGGTAAGTCTGTGTACTCTATATCATTTATAGATGACTTCTCAAGGAATACATGGATATATTTCCTTAAGAAGAAATCTGAAGTCTTTGACAAGTTTAAAGAATTTAAGGCTCTAGTGGAAAACCAGACAGAGAAGAAGATAAAGGTGTTGAGGATAGATAATGGTGGAGAGTTTTGCAATAAGGATTTGAAGAATTTTGTAAGAAGTGTGGTATAGCATGGCAGAAGACTACTCCACACACACATGAGCAAAATGGAGCTGCAGAAAGAATGAACAAGATGTTGATGGAAAGGGTAAGAAGCATGCTTAGTGGTGTCGGTTAGGATAGGAATTCTAGGCAGAGGCGATGGAGACTGCATGTTACTTGGTCAACAAATCACCTTCATCATCAATGGAGGATAAGACTCCATAAGAGGTTGTTGGGAATGAGTCCCCTCGGGATCAATTTTTGGTTAAACAACCAAGTTTTGGGGTAGAAGGCATGAATTTTGTGTAAAGAAATGTAAATTATCCGCATTTTATGGTCGCGGAGCATCAAAATGTCTAAAGATAAAAGGGTTTTCCACCCTTGGTTTAGATAAGTTGTGTCAGTTTTTGAAATCTACCCATGGTCTGTGGACCATGGGATTGTATAAAAGGGAGAGTCTTGAAGAGTCTAAGGTAGTTCATGAGTGAAGAATGAATGTAATGGGTTATTAGAAGGGAGGAGTGAAGATTCTTAGAGTAGAAGAGAAGCTCTGCAGCTTTGTGTGCAGGGGCCTAGGGTGGAAGTCCGCAGCTAAGTGTGCAGACCCCTGCAGCTGTGTGAGTAGGGTGGTTTGAGTCTGTAAGAAGATTTGAAGCACTAATAAAGAGATTGTTCCAAAAATATGTGTTTGTTCCCTTTTAATTTTTTTATGAATAAATGTGTTTATGAATTACCGATGTGTTGATGTGCAAATCTGTATGTTTTACATTGTTATACGAATGCATGTCATAATATCTGTCTACAAAAAGAATATCTTAATGCATGTTAATGTTATTAGATACTTAACCCAATCTAGGTAATAATAGACTTAGAAGTGATTACAGAGGCGTGTAAGTTGTATATTCACCTATTCAGGGTCCGTGGAAGACAGTCATAGACCTTCACGAAGTTCTAAGGGTGATTAAGAGAAGTATATCAATAAGCCCTAAACGGGTTATTGATCTGAGTGAAGGCAGTGTTAGGGCTTAAAATGACATCATAACCATCTCTGGGTGTGGAAACTTGGTTCCAACATCCCCCCATATTGCTTTGGTTGAGACTTCATTCCACGCTTCGCAGATTCATGCCGAAAGGGCCAGTAATGTAGGGATTTTTTTGGCAAAGTTAACTCTAAACCTGGGTCAAGACTCATCAAGCAAAATTAGTTCCATTACTGGGACCGGGATCTGCATAATGAGATGTGTGATGTCGTATCATTGGAATCCAACTAAGAAAAAATTCAAAACTTGGTTGGATAGATGTTGGGTTGTGTTATATTCTTTCCATGACTAGCCGATGTAGTTAACTGGGGGGTTAGAGGGAGGGTGGAGCCCCTCCTTCATTGCACCGGTTGCGTAGTGGGAGGGTCATGGTGAGCTCCAGTATTGTAGCAATAATGTTGAAACTCCTAGGGATCCCTTCTTTACTTTTATCAACCTGGTAGTTCGTAACAAACTTGGAAGCGATGGTGTTGTATGCACAAGTACTAGCTCTTACTGTAGGTTGTCACTTGATCAGCTGGAACAAGTTCACTAGGAGCTTAAGCCAACTTCTATGAGTTCTTAGAAGAAGCTTTTACTGTGATGGGAGAAGACTAATTCTACAGGGGCTATTCTACTTGCAGAAAGAGCATGAAAACTGAAATGAAATTCAAACCCTAACAAACCCTAATCGTAAAAGAAAAGAGATGGAAAGTAACGAAATGGGTACCATTTATTACTAAAAAGGTAAATTGTATTTGTTCAAGCTACTTCTGAAGAGAAATGGAAAGAAATCATCTTTTTGCAATTTTGAGTATTTTTATGCGGATTTATTATGCTTGTAATTTGGCTAATTATGACTGTGCATAGGTTTGGTGGCAAAGGAGGATGGAGTTGGCTTTTGCAAAGGGTGAGGAAGGTGTGGAGGGGTCCTAAGAGGTCCCTAGTACCCTTCTAGAGATTTCCATTGTGATTAGACTTCGAAAAATTGCTCGCATGAACTTCTACAGGAGGTTGCAGGGGATCTACAGGAGGAGGCCGAAAGTGATTTTTGGAGGTTTGAAGGTGGAAAAATGGTGGGAAAAAGGAAATGAAGGCTGGATGAAGGTGTTGGAGGGTCTAGGCCTTTGTTAATGAAGATTAGGAATGAAGGAGAGGGTTGGACTTGCTCAAAGGGTAAGAAAGAAACTTTGTGAAAAAATGCAGAAATTAGGACAGTTTGGCGAAATGTGGTGAATGAGTGAAGGATTATGTGAAAGATGAGCTGGTACAGGTTATGCTATGGAAGGATGAAAATATGGAATGTTTTTCAAGTGATTTTCACACCTACTTCTTAAGACTAACCCAAGCAAGAACCGAAAAAACAGAGTTTGTATAATTTGACCTAAAATCTGACCTAAAAACAGAAAAGTGCTAAAACAAAATTTATGAACAGGAAACTATGTGAGAAAGCCATGGTAAATGAACAAGAAATGGTCTAAGCATGTGAATCCAAGAAAATATCAACTTCTCCAACTCAAAACATAACACTAGCAATTGCATGAAAGGAAAAAAACAATGTTTTTGGTGGCAGTAGTAATGTCTTGTCCTCAATTCATGTTCCCAATGAGGGAGAAAGGGGATCAAGGCCTACTGGTAGCATTTTTGGATCTTTATTTGTTACTATAGCAAATTACTTAACCAACTTGAAGCAAGAACAACTAATTTAATCATCAAAAGCAACCTATTTTACCAAAGCAAGATTAATCCTAAACAACAGAAATCAGCTTATGAGTGCAAGAAAATAACATATAAATATAAAAAAGAGGTGTTGGGAAGCTTGGGTTGGACCCTAAACCAAGAGCTTCAGCCCTCTAGAAAGGATCAGTACTGGTTCAAAGCTGGATTCATCTTCATTGATCAAGAAAATAATAGTTACATCACAAAATTGTCTGCAAAAGGAGCTCAAAAATGAGCTGAGTACAAGACTGCACAAAAGTGTGAAAATACACTATGAAATGGCTAACCTACTGAGGCCTGAAGCCTTCTTATTTATATAAGTGAGGACCCCCAATAGTCCCCCTAAACATAAGGAACTCGACTACCTAAAACTGGAGATAACAACAGCCCCACTTGAGTTGCTCAGCTGCCCCTTGGAATCATCGACGTGGTGGCCTTTGAACTCCGAGATACTGGTGGGGAACTCAAGGAAGGGGTCATCAATGCAAGAGACACCCCTCCTATAAGTCCTCAACCCTGTTTCTTTGAGTTTGGCTGCTAATCTGCTCATAAAAGCCTTGTCCTTGTCCAAAAATTGTCCAAAAATTTGCAATAAACAATCATTAGACTATGTGGCAAAGTGACTATCCCCATTCACTCAATTGACATAAATATATTCAAAAACATGCAAAAAACTATGGAGAATGGTGGATTAAATGGAAATAATAGGCAAAATGAGCCCATATAGTTACCCATTTCTGGGGCTGATCACGTCACAGGGGGTTTAAGGGGTGCAGGTAACCCCTTTTGTGCATGTTTTTCGCACATGGTTTTGGATGCGATGGTTGTTGGTCCATGGTTTTGGACACGATGGTTTTCATTCCATGGTATTGGATGCTTCAGTATGTATAAATATGTATTGTAATATTGATAGGAACATAATGAAAAAACAAGTTGGTAGTCTCGTTTTTGTGATCCAGGGGAAAATATCTGTGTATATGTGTTTTATGTGTTATGCTCTCGCATTGTTTATTTTTTTTGTTTTAGAATTCATATGCACGTAATTTATGTATGGGGTTAAAACCTACATTTGGTATTAGAGCTTGTTTTGGCTTCAAGGGGGTGCCTTTGTTGCTAAGGAGTTTTGGTCAGGCCTATGGTAGACCTTGTTCAATGGGAGACCTATCGGATTGATTTTGGTGGTGAAGGAAGATGGCGAGAAATGGAAAGATAGAGATCGAGAAATTTAATGGTTAGATTTTTAAGTTATGGAAACTCAAGATGGAGGATATTTTGGTGGATAAAGGTTAGTGGATCGCAGTAGATCCAGGTACTAAAGCAACAGGAGTATCTAATGAAGAATGGAAGAAGTTGGATCGGAAGGCAAAGAGCACAATACGATTGTGTGTCTCAGATTTTGTATTGTTGAATGTATCAGGGGAAGCTATGATGAAGGCTTTGTGGGACAAGTTAGGGACTTTGTACCAATCTAAGTCTCTGGTGAATAAATTGTTCCTACAGAAGAAGTTGTATAACCTGAGGATGAAAGATGGAGACTCTGTGACAGAGCATATGAACACATTTAATACTATGGTAAGTTAGTTATTATCTGTTGACATTAAAATTTCAAATGAAGATAAGTGAATCAATGTGTTGTGTTCTCTACTAGATTCGTGGGATAGTCTAGTTATTGCAATAGGTAGCAATGCAACTGCCTTGTAGTTTGATGAAATAGTCTTATCCTTGTTGATGGAGGGAATGAGATAGAAAAATATGTAGAGCTATATTTGTGATGCCTTATCTGTATGAGGACGGTCCTAGAACATAAAAAAAAAAATAAGTCATCAAGTGGGAGGTCTAAATCTAGAGGGAGATCTAAATCTCTAGGAAAACCTATAAAGGTGGTGTGTTGGAAATGTGGAAAGGTAGGGCACTACAAAAGTGACTGTAAATCTAAAGATCCTGATAAAGGAAAGGGATCTGATGATGCTCCTTCTGCAGAGGTGAAAACCACCTCAGATGAAGGTGAGGATGTGTACTTGGCTTCTTCAAGTACACATGTAGATCATGATGCATGGTTGATTGACTCAGGAGCATCCTTTCACTTGACTCCGCATAGAGATTGGTTTTGCGAGTATGATAAATATGATGGTGGTGATGTCTTCTTGGGGGATGACAAGAAGGCTAGAATTGTAGGTCGCAGAAAAGTAAAGTTGAAGTTGTAAGATGGAATGGTTAGAACACTTCTGGGTGTTCTGCATATTCCTGCACTAGCCAGAAATCGGAGTTCTATAAGCAAGATGGATGATACAAGTGTAAAAACAGTGTTCGAGAAGGATACCTGCAAGATGCTCCGGGGATCACTGGTATTGATGCAGGGAGTTCGAATTGGAACTCTATACAAGCTGCAAGGTAGCATTGTTGTTGATGGGTGCAACAATTATGTGGTTCTTGAAAGTGGAGTAGAAAATATAGTGGTCTCTGGAGAGAAGACCATGTTGTGGCATCAAAGGCTTGGACATATTGGAGAGAAGGGCCTTCAAATACTTCATTGTAAAGGTATGGTACAAGGTATGAGTAATTTCTCTCTCGATTTTGATTTCTGTGAAAATTGTGTATATGGGAAGCAGAATCGGGTGAGCTTCCCCTCTGGTGGTAAAAGGGCGAAACATATATTTGAACTTGTGCATAGTGATGTGTTTGGACCTATGAAAGTTCCATCACTGGGTAAGTTTTTGTACTATGTATCATTTATAGATGACTTCTCATGGAATACATGGATATATTTCCTTACAAAAAAATATGAAGTCTTTGATAGGTTTAAATAATTTAAGGCTCTAGTGGAAAATGAGACAGAGATGAAGATAAAGGTGTTGAAGACAGATAACGGTGGAGATTTTTGCAACAAAGAATTTGAAGAATTCTGTAAGAAGTGTGGTATAGCAATACAGAAAACTACTCCATACACACCTGAGCAAAATGGAGTTGTAGAAAGAATGAACAATACATTGATGGAAAGGGCAAGAAGCATGCTCAGGGGTGTCGCATTAGGATAGCAATTTTGGGCAGAGGTGGTGGAGACAACATGTTACCTGGTAAACAGATCACCTTCATCAGCGTTGGAGGATAAGACTCCACAAGAGGTATGGACTGGTAAGAAACCCTCTCTTTCGCATCTGAAGGTATTTGGATGTGATGCATATGTACATGTTCCAAAGGAGAAAAGAACCAAGTTTGATAGTAAATTTGAAAATTGCAAAGGAGGAATCAGAATATGAATAGCCACAAACCCCCAGTGTGAGAAGATCAGTTCAAGAAAGAAGGCAGCCAAAAAGGTATAGTCCATATGCTTTCTATTTAAATTTTTCTTTATCTATTACTGATGATGATCCCAGAACTGTCAAGGAAGCAGTAGATTCAGAGGATAGAAAACTCTAGAAAGAGACCATGGTTGATGAAATGGCATCTTTGCACAAAAATGAGGCTTAGGATCTAGTGGAGTTTCCGGCTAGAAGGAAACCCATTGGCAACAAATGGGTGTTCAAGAAGAAGACATATGCAGAAGGAAAGGTGGCGAGACACAAAGATCAGTTGGTACTGAAAGGTTATTCCCAGGTCTAAGGAATTGCTTTTGGTGATATTTTTTCTCCTAATGCCAAGGTAGCTTCTATTAGATTACTTTTATCTCTTGATTTTGCTTTTGAGTTTGAGGTAGAACAGATGGATGTGAAGCCAGCATTTCTTCATGGGGATTTGAAAGAGGAGATCTACATGAAGTAACCTGAAGGTTTTGTGATTAAGGGTAAGAAATAAATGGTATGCAAGTTAAAGAAGTCTAAGTATGGGTTAAAACAGTCACCAAGGATGTGGTATCAAAAATTTGATACATTTATATGGGGACTTAGCTTCACCAGAAGCAAAGCAGATCACTATGTGTATTTTAAACTAATTGGTGACCATGTTATTTATCTAGTCTTGTATGTGGATGATATGTTCATAGTTGGAAATAACAAAGAAATTATCCAGGATTTGAAGACCCAATTTTCCTCCAAATTCAACATGAAATATCTTGGTGCTGCAAACTATATTTTGGGCATGCAAATTAAAAGAGACTGGGAAAAGAAGAAGCTCTAGTTAAACCTGAGGAAGTATGTCAAGACAATACTGTAGAGGTTTAATATGCAGGATAGTAAACTGGTAAAGGTTCCTATTCCTGTAGGTGTGATGTTATCTGTTGAACAGTGTCCCAAGACACAAGAAGAGGAAGAGGACATGTCCGGTGTTCCATATTCAAGTTCGGTCAGTAGCCTGATGTATGCAATGGTCTGTACTAGACCAGACATTGCAGATGTAGTGGGAGTATTGAGTAGGTTTATGTTGAAACAAGGGAAGAAGCACTGGACAACAGTGAAGTGGGTTTTCAGGTATTTTCCTAGCACTAGTGATTATGGTTTGTGCTACCAAGGAAGACAAGGATTGGATAGAGTGTTGGATATTTGTGGCTTTTCTGATGCAGACTAGGCTAGAGATATGGATCAAAGAGGATCTACAATTGGGTATGTGTTTAACATATTTTGAGGTGCAGTCAGTTGGATGAGTAAGAAACAAGTTGTAGTGGCACTACAAACTATAGAGGCAGAATACATGGCAGCCACTCATGCAAATAAGGAAGTAGTTTGGTTGCAGAGACTATGACAGCCAAAGTGCAATTTTCTTGGCAAAGAACCCTTCATATCAGTCAAAGACAAAGCACATTGATTTTTAGTATCACTTTGTGAGGGATATGATAGAAAACAAAAAGATGTTGCTGGTAAAGGTAGACACTTTGAAGAATACTGCAGATGCATTGACAAAATTTGTGAGCTCTGAGAAGTTCCCTTGGTGTAGAGAAACAATGGGCATTGCAGCGTTGGATAAATGACTACTCTCTCTTGTGGCCCCCTGTGGAAAGAAAACAACAAGTGGGAGAATGTTGGGTTGTGTTATATTCTTTCCATGACTAGGCCACATAGTTAACCGAGGGGTTAGAGGGGGGGTGGAGCCCCCCCTTCTTTGCATTGATTGCATAGCGGGGGGGTGACAAGGGGTTTTACGGGTGCAGGTGACCCCCCCTCTATGGGGAATGGGGAAGTGCCCCAAAATTTTGTTTTTTGGACCCTATATTAGGTTGGACAGACCTACGTATGATTTTGTGCATGTTTTTCGCACATGGTTTTGGACGCGATGGTTTTCTGTCCATGGTTTTGGACATGATGGTTTTCAGTCCATGGTATTGGATGCTTCGGCATGTATAAATATGTATTGTAACATTGGAAGGAACATAATGAAAAATCAAGCTAGTAGTCCCAGATTTTGGATCCAGGGGAAAATCTTTGTGTATATGTGTTTTATGTGTTATGCTCTCACATTGTTTATTTTCTGTGTTTTAGAATTCATATGCAGGTAATTTATGTACAAGGTTAAAACCTACAATAGAAAGATCCATGAATTTGCGGCGTAAGAAAACAAGAATCCGTGATTGACAAGAGAATAGTGGTTGGACAGATACCTTTACATAGAAATACACAAAATCTTCTTTTGTTCCTTCTCGGTTGAGTTATACAAGTGGATCACAAAGCTGGCAGAGAACCAAGGAAGGTGGAGGCTTGACAATCCGATTGTTTGGACACTAAATTAGTAAGGAGATTGGAAGCTTCTTAAGATAAGATCGCACGTGTTGTTGACCATTGGCTCGACCGCATCATAGCATTATTTGTGACAGAGTTCGCGATCGATACCATTGTCAATTACAGCAAAGCAGAGTGCCACTTCTTTAAAGGACCGCAAGGTAAGTATTTAGGATCGCTAAATACTTGGATTAAGATGCTCTTGCCTAAACAATGGATTATGATGTTACCTTGATGTTTGGAGCTACATGAAGTAGAAATTATTTCAGGGATGGAGGAAGAAAAGGTCCTGAGTATAAACAGTTGATTGGTCCTCCTTTAAGTGATGACAAAGGAGCACTACCAACTTCTCCCTTGAGCACTAGCCAGTTGATAAGACAAGGGTTCCCGCGAATACCTACACTGCCTCCAGCCTCATCCCATCCATCTACAACTCCTCCATCATCACCTCCACCACTCACCCCATCGCCCACACCACCTCCACCTCCACCGTTGTTCAACATGGCGAACTCCATAAAACTACCTGTATTCAAGGGCATAGGGAACAAAGATCCAAACTAGTTCTAGTTCATCATGAAGGAATTATGGGAAGCCCAGGGTATCACGAATGACCAAATGAAGAAAGCCACACTGGTTAGTGCTCTGCAAGACTGCACACTAACGTGGTACATTAAGTACAATTCTAATAACCCAACATCCACGTTGGCAGATATCCAGGTCGCACTGAATAAAGAATTCACTAGACCTAAGTCTCAAGCACAATCGATTGTAGGATTCAAGGAGATCATGATGAAGCCACAGGAGACACCCTGGGATTTGGATCAAACACTGAAGTGTACGATTCGTGAAGCCAACATGAACCTAAATGATAGGCAGCATCACAAATGGTTTGTGGCCTCACTCCTACCGCACCTAAGGATTACGCTATCACAATAGAAGATTGGGACCTAGGAAGAAGCCCTGGAAATCGCAATGAGGATGCATGAGACACCAATGCAGGATGATAATGTGGGGGTTTGGTAGATTCATGCACAATTGAAAAACCTTTGTCTCGAAATGCAAAGTCTGAAGCAGGACAGAGCAGCTCGACTGGAGGCACATGAAGAATTTTGGCGCATAAAGTGCAAGGGTCAGGGGCATGACAAGGATCACTGCCCAGTCTTCAAAAACTATGTTGCAGCAGGAGGACCAATTCCTCTATGACTGGAGGTCACGGTAGGGCCAAGTGTAGGGTCTACGCTATGGTTTTCTATATCCCAGGTGGCTAGGAAACATGCGACTAACAATTTCCATTTTCTACAGAAATTCGTGCAGACACTGCAACAGCTCTTCTGCAATTTCTATCAATCAGTAGGCCATGACAAGAACAATTGCCAAAGTTATGAATCTATGATGGATAGGACACCTGCATACAGGGTGTTGATAGAAATGCGGCCTCCAGACCAAGGCATTGGGGGGACAGGAGGTGAGTATGAGGGGCGTGGCCAAGGCCGAGGTGGAGGTGGAGGAGGGCCTAGGAGAGGTCGAGGACAGTTTATTTGTTACAATTACGGAGGCCTGGGACACTATGTGAGGGACTATCTAAATTTGACCTGATTGTCATGCCGCTACCGTACTCAATTTGACCATGTGAATGAGGATTGCGCAATATTATTGGCTACGATTCACAAAAAGGGGGTGCAACTAATGCAGAACGTCTAGATGATGAGGGATGAGCCCCACAAGGAAGACCCTAAGGTAAACATTATGCTGCGAAGATGGACTACAACAGGGGAGGATAAAAGAAAGTAACTTTTAGAAGGTGAATGGGTCTACAAAGCATTAGAAAAGGAGACTGAGTTTGATCTAGAGCATGCAAAAGAAACATTTATGGAAGCAATAAAAAGCTTCACTAAGGCCTCTACCTTAGGAATTTAGGAGAAACCACCTGAAGAGATGGACCCATCCATGATTACCACATTCTTGGAGACTTGCATGAAGTTGTTCTCTGACAGTAAGGCTATGAAGGGCCTGCAAGAACTGATCAATCGATGCACTGGTAAGGATGGCGCTACTAGTGAACCACGCGTGGTCAGGAAGCTTGGCAAGAATAATGCAAGGATGGGGCATGAAATGAGACTCACCATGTAGATAGTAGAGTACAATATGGATCAAGTTTTCCTAGATCTGGAATCTAATGCGAATTTTTTGCCAAAATAAAATTGGGAAAGAATGGGGAGACCTATGCTCCAGTGGTCTCTGATACAGTTAAGAATGGAGAATCACCAGAAAATTATCCCAATGGGGAGACTGCAAGGGGTCATAGTTGACATTGAGGGCACGAGCGCACTGGCCGATTTTGAGGTAATAGAGATTGTGGATTATAGCAATTCCTACCCTACGCTCATTGGAATCGATTGGGCCACTAACATGAATGGGGTAATCAACCTGAAGAAGCAGAAGATGATATTTGAAAAGAAGTCACTCCGGATAGTGGTGGTGCTAGATTGCATGGAAGGACCATGCTATGCAGAACCAGTTTGATATTATGAAAGTGATGATGATCTAGACCAGATCTACAAGATAATAGTGCAAAAACAAGATTGGGTAAATCGTATAGTAGATGGATGTGTTGCATGGGACCATGAAAGCTCCTGCACATCAAATTCGGATGAAGAGTTAGAGAAATGGCATAACCGACTGCATGAAGTATCTATGCTATGTTGTAATATGATGACCAAGTCATTGCACTGTGTGTCAAGAGAAGTCAGGGATCTGCCTCATTATGATGGGCTAACTGATGTTGATTGCTTTTTGGATGCATTTCAAAAAGAAGTGCTAAGAAACATCGCTTCCAGGCCTGGACTGGGTACTGCGTATGGTGGGTTGTTAGACATGGAATCCCCCCACAGGAGGTTTTGGGGCTCAAAGCCCAAGTTTTGGTCAAAGATGTTGTAAAACTCGATGAATTTTAAGCACAGAGAGCGAAGTGTACAAATGAGTCATAGGGTTGTCTGCCCTAAACATTGTATTGTAAATTAGTGTAAAGTCAGCCTACCCATGGTCCACGGACAATGGGACTGTATAAATAGAGGGAGGCTATAAGTTGTAAACGGAGTCGATAATAGAGAGAGTAGTGAAGGAATGGTTCGAGCTTAGACTAGAAGTCTAAGTGTCTTAGGTTGTAGTAGTAGGAAGAGGCTCTGCAGCTAAGTGAGCAGAGGCTTAGAAGAGTCTGCAACTAAGTGCATGGACCCCTGTAGCTGAGTGCACAAGGTGGAGTCGAGTCTGTAAGTGGGACATAACGCTAATAAAGAGAAGTTTATCATAATTCTGTGTAATTGTTGTGCATTATCTTCTTTATTTTTACATTCATTTATTTATTGCATGCACTGATATGATTGATGGTTATGTTGTAATAACCATAAATCTCACACACACAAGTTAAGTAATCGGTTAATGAGCAAGGAACTCGAGTAGTATACAGATCACGCCTCGAGTAGGGCTACGCAGAAGCTACACCACAGTTCGTGAAGGGATCGCAAGTGCGTGTAATGATAGGTTAGACCACAGATCTCTAGAATCCCATCAGACATCCCAAGGGTGCAAAAACCTGGTTCTAGAACCCTACCATACTACTTCAGGTGAGACCTCAGTCCACGCTCCATGGACTGTTGCCAAAAGGGCCAGTAGTACTGGGATTTGCTTGGCTAAATCACCTATGAACTTGGGTCAGGCCCCACTAAGCCAAAAAATGGTTCTATTGCCGAGACTGGGATCTGCATAAAGGATGTCTGATGTCTTGCCACTAGAACCCTACAAAGAAAGAAATTGAAGAATGGTTGGATAAGAAGATTCACAAGTTCACGGCATAGGAAAATAGAAATCCACTAGTATCTAAGGAGCAGTGGTTGGATCGCTACTTGTAAATTGAAATCCATGAAATTTTCCTTGCATATTTTCCATCTAAGTTGTATGAGTGGATCGCAAAACTAGCAGACAGCCAGGGAAGGTGTAGGCTCAACAAACCAATAGTGTGGACTTCAAAACTAGTGCACAGACTAGAAGCCTCGAAAGAAAAGATAGCATGAGTTGTAGACCACTGGATCGACTGAATAATAGGAGGATTTATCACTGAGTTCTCAGTAGACACAACCATCAACTACAACAAGGAGGAGTGACGTTTTCTCAAGGGACCACGAGGTAAGTATGTTAAATGTTTAAACACTTGGATTAAGATGCTATTGCGTAAAAAGCAGGTTATGCGAATAAATTAATGTTTGGGACTATGCGGAGCAGAACGATCTACAGAAGTGGAAGTAGTGAATAGTTAGAAAATAGTCCCTTAATTTTACCCTCACAAGAGAGCGAGGATGAGCTCGTGAAGGCTTCTCTGAGAAGCGTAGTCAATTTAATAAGGCAACAAATTCTACGTTTACCACCTGCACCCACACCGCCACCCACTTCACCCCCCTCACCTCCATCTCCACCCACTCTACCTCCACCACCTCCATAGTTCAATACGGTGTGCACGATCAAGCTACCAGTATTCAGAGGAGTAGGGAATGAATATCTGGACCAATTCTGGTTCATAGTAAGAGCAGTATGGGAAGCACAGGGCGTCGTGGATGATAATATCAAAAATCCTATGTTGATGAGTGCGCTACAGGATCATGTAGTAACATGGTATATCAAGCATTCTGATGACCACCCGAATGCACGAATTGGAGAGATACAAAATGCGTTAAATAGGGAAATTAGTAGGCCAAAATCAGAGAAAGTCAATCATCGGGTTTAAAGATATCACGATGCTCCTAGGTGAGACCCCCGGGATCTAGACCAAAAGCTGAAGAGTATGATCTGTGAAGCCAATATGATGTTAATGGATGCACATCATCACACTCAGTTTGTAGCCTCACTTACACCACACTTAAGGACGGCATTGTTATAGCAGAAACTTTCCACCCAGGCCGAAGTGTTGGAGATGGCAATGAGGTTGCATGAGACCCCTATACAAGACCCGGGAATGGGAGTCCAAAAAATCCATGCATAACTACAGAATCTGTGTCTGGAAATGCAGAGTTTGAAATAGGATAGGGCACCTTGGCCAAAGGTGCACGAAGAAGTATAGTGCATAAAATTCAAAGGCCAGGGCCATGATAAAGATCATTGTCCAGTGTTCACAAACTACTTGGCAGAAGGAGGGCCAATGCCTTTAAGACTGGAGGTAGAGGTAAGGCATTATGGTACGTGATCTCCTAGATAGGAGGAAAACATACCACGGATAATTATCATCTGTTGCAAAAGTATACACAGATATCGCAACAGTTGTTTTGTAATTTCTGCAGGTCATAGGCCATGACGAACACACCTGCTGAAGCTATGAACTAATCATGGATTGGACTCCTGCCTGCAAGGTGTAGGCTAAAATGGGAACTCTCAACCCGAATGCAGGGATAGCGCATGCTCGGTTTCAGGGGCACGGTTGAGGTCGAGGTGGAATGGGACCAAGAAGGGGTTGCAGTTAGGTAATTTGCTACAATTGTAGAGGATCGGAGCATTATGCCTGCAATTGTATGAACCTGACTAGGATATCATATTGGTACTGTAGTCAGTTTGATCATGAGGCAAAATATTGCCCTTTGCTGATAAGAAAGATGCACAAAAAGGGGGTACTCCAGCCACCTCTGACCTAGAATTTACAGATGATGAGGTCTAAACTGCGTGAAGAAGACCCAAATGTAAACATGATGCCCAGGAGTAGTGTGACAATGGTAGATGATAAAGGGAAGTAGCTACAAGAAAGCATGTGGGTTCACAAGGCTCCTACAAAGGAACCTGAGTTTGATTTAGAAAGCGCGAAGGAGACATTCATCGAAGCTAGGAAGAGCTTCACGGAGACCTCCACTTTAGGTAGCAAGGATCAACTAGAACCAGGGATGGATCCTTCCATGCTCACTACCTTTCTTGAGACATGCATGAAACTGTCGCGTGATAGCAAGGCAGTTAAAGGGCCACAAAAAATGATCACTAGGTGCGTGGGGTCAAGAGAACTGTGTGTGGTCCGAAAACTGAGAAAGCATGCATTACGCACAAGAAGGGAGATGAGGTTGACTGCGCAAATAGGTGAGTACGAAATGGATCAAGTAATTGTGGATCTAGGTTCGGACATGAATGTACTACTAAAGAAAACATGGGAACGCATGGACAAACCAGCGTTGCAATGGTCCCCTATTCAGTTACAAATGGAAAACCAACAGAAGATTTTTCCCATGGGGAGATTGCAAGGGGTGACAGTTGATATTGAAGGTGCGAGTGTGCAGGCGGATTTCGAAGTGATAGAGATTGTCGATGACAACAATCCCTATTCCAAGATACTAGGAATAGACTGGGCTACTAATATGAATGGAGTCATAAATCTGAAGAAGCGCAAAATGACCTTTGAGAAAAAGTCACTACACTTAGTAGTACCACTGGACCCAACTGAAGGAGCGCGATGCACTGAACTGCTATGCAACAATGATAGTGATGATGATCTTGACTATATCTGTAAGATAACTACACAAGGAGAGGATTGGGTGAACCTGACTACAGATGGAAGGATTTTGTGGGAGCGCGAAAAATCTTGCACTTGGGATTCAGACGAAGAGATAAAGCGATGGAAAAATCAGTTGCACGAGGTCACAACGCTGAACTACAACATGATGATCAGGTCATTGCATTGCGTAAAAATAGAAGCAATGGAACTACTGACATATGATGTTTGTTAGTGGTGGATGAATTTATGAGAAAATTTGAAAGTGCAGTACCGAAGCAACAACGGTTTGATGCGCTGAAGTGCGCATTGTGCGCAACACCACATGATGGTGGCATACGCATCAAGGCACTTTTGAAGACTAGTGCAAATGCAAAAGGATGATAAGTCGACATTTTGGAAAACCCCAACTTTGAACAAAAGCCAATTAGCTAGGGCAGAACAACTTGTGTGCCCACTTTTCCCGATGGATACAGGCATATGCTGTACAATCCGCACAAGCACACAACCCAGAGAATCAGAACAAACCATAGTAGCAAGAAGGGCAATGTGCATTACCAATTCTCCACAACGAGGCATTTGATAAGGTGCATAGAGTACTGAACAAGGTTTACCAGACATTATGAACTAATTCGGACCTACGTGTGCTAGTTGTTCGATGGGCCTATAGGACCATGTGCAAAAACCTGAGTGTGGAAATGATTCCAAAGGTGCGAAACAGAGAAGAACCCAAGATTTCTGAAGTGAATACCAAAAGGAATCCACACATAATAGCTCCCGCATTTATGACAGCGCATGAAGACTAGGACGAAGGAATCACACAGCTACATGAGGACAACCATATAAGGATTAAAGAAGCCATTCAACGAAGGAACCTTAGACTTCGTGAACTCAAAGAGGATCAGGTACATTTGAGGGAAAAATGTATGTGGAAGGATGCGAAGATCAAAATACTGGAAATCAAGGTCATGCAAGCATATCTCGTCGATAAACCAAGGATGACAAGCCAAGATATGGATGGTCATACCACTGCATTAGAATATTGTCGCCAAGAATTTATGACTATGTTACCATGGCTAAGACTGCACCTAATTAAACGCAGTAACAAGGGAAGTGCACCACATAAGATAAAGAACACAATGTCAACTGTCGCAAGGGCAAGTGAGGAGTGTCCACATGCTATGTTGGAAGGTGAGTTACAGTCTTGCACAGGTGGGGAGACCACCTGACTAACCATAGGGAGCATAGTCTTAGCACTCCAGACAGTTGAAAGAGAGCATGGGACCCTAAATGAGTCTATTTGTGAACTGAGCGGTGAGGCAAGTGTGCACAAAATCAGCATGATACAAGGTTCGCGCCTGTGCATGGGGGGCAGCACTGTCGTGTGGGTAGGCTAGGAAGTAACCATTGACATCATTGTTCATGATGAGATGTCCAATTTAAGGCAAAAGGGAGCAGGCGACAAGCAATTAAGACTTGAATTAAGAGCTATATTTGGGATGATCTACTGCCAAGGATGCATTAATGACTCAGAAATGGGGCAAATGGTCAAATTCAAATTCAAAAGATGTTATAAAACCCCCAAGGATAGCCACGATACAACACTTGGTCAGTTAAGATTTGAGCTATTACGAAGAACACAAAATGTTGAGTGCCAAGCGGTATTTGAGCCCCCAAGTTTGCGAGTAACCACAGACAGTTCGAACAAGATGACAACTACCAAGAGAGGTCTGGGTTTTGTAGAAATTACCACCGAGGAAGCCACGTAGAGCCCTACAATGCAGGTGGGGGATGCACCAGAAATCCTGAAATCACCCCAAACATTGAGGCCCAAGAAGGATACACAGGTAGTGGGACCAGTCCGCATGTCTCCATGAAATCTGTGGTTTGGTAAACTTTCCATGGAAGAAAAGGGCAAGGCTGTCAACCCTGAGACAGATGATGATGAGGAGGACCTCTAGGCTTTCACAGAGGAGATAGAGGTGGATGAATAAATGGAAGAAGATATCCAGCCGGTGCGCGTTGTAGCAAAACTGCCTGAGTATGTTACTATGTGGAAAGGGAAAGCTAAAGTACCCAAGGATTTGGATGCCTCTAAAAGCGCGCTTCAAACGTTGCTCCTCCCAGATGGAATTCTATTTGAGGGTTTGGTTATGGGCTACATGCCCATAATGAAATTTGAAGACTGGGACCTCGTGGATAGCGAAACATTCCCCCATTTACAGATGGAGAACCTCATGAAACAAAGAAAAGAGGGGTCAGTTACAGCGCTAGAGACACATAAATGGTTGCATAGTGTGGAGAAGGTCGGGCTACTCCACCTACTGTGGATTCTGCATTTTCACCACGCACCAATCACAACCTTTGTCATCAGGCAGCTACTTTGCATGGTGCATGATGGGTATTTTTTTAGGAAATTATATATTATAGAGCAATGGAACACATAAAATATTATAGAAATATAAACACAGAAAACGCATAAAACAAGAGAGACACAGATATACGTGGTTCACCCAGTTTGGGCTACGTCCACGGAGAAACAACCAATCCTTCTTTTATTATATTATCGAGCAAAATGAAGAGATACAACCTACAGCAGATACGCTATAACTCCCTCTTCACTCTCAATCTCCTCTCTTTTCCTTACTCAGAATATGGATCTATATAGACGCAATACAATTCCCTCATATATAGTGAGGGGTTCCCTTCTGGGGCAAAAAACCCTAAATTAAACATAACTTCTACCATCAGATCATCTGCCTAATGAATAACCCAGATTGACTAGAAATTACTATACTTTTACAAGGCAATTTTACATCTATTTTTAGCTTCAGGGCGCTACCCCCGAACCCCTGCCGGAGGACCGCTAGCCCCTAGACCCCCCAGCTGGGGGGGATGGCCCCCCCCACATGGAGGGGTGTACAATTTTCTTGGGGTATACATCCGGCTGAAACCTTTGAGTACAAAAGATAATCAGGCTCCACACCCAACAATCTCCCACTTGGAGACTAATTATAGCAACTCTACCACTGCTTCATTTGCTAGACAATGACTCCACTTTGGACCTAGTTGTTTCTCATATTCTTCATCATAATTGAAGACCAATTGAAATTGATCAGATTCTCAGTTTCTCCCTGGTTACAACTTTTGTTAACATATCTGCAGGATTCTAGCTAGTGTGTATCTTTTCCAGCTTCAACTTTCCATCTTCCAACTTTGATTGTATGAAGTGGTACTTGAGCTATATATGCTTAGTCTTGGAATGAAATGTGGCGTTCTTTGCAAGATGTATAGCACTTTGGCTATCAGTGTATAACCTTCCCAACTCCTTCTTCTTACCCAATTCATCCATCAACCTTTGTAACCAAATCATTTCTTTACTAGCCTCTATAGAAGCAACATACTCTGCTTCTGTTGTTGAAAGTGAAACAACACTTTGGATTTTTTAAACCCAACTGATAGTTGTTCCACCTACAGTAAATACATATCCTGTAGTGCTCCTCCTATTATCTCTATCACCTACCATATCTGCATCAACATATCCCTGTAGAGCAATGTTTGAACCACCAAAGCAAAATGCTTGATTTGTGGTACCTCTCAAATACCTGAGAATCCACTTCACCACCATCCAATGTTCTTTTCTTGGATTTTTCATGTACTTCCTTACAACTCACACTACATGTGCAATATTAGGCCTTGTGCAGACCATTGCATACATTAAGCTTCCAACTACTGATGCATATGGAACTTTAGACATATGAGCCATTTCTTCCTGAGTCTTGGAACTCGCCTCCTTACTTAATTTGAAATGGCTAGCGAAATGTATACTAACTGGTTTTGCATTCTGCATATTAAACCTTTTCAACACCTTTTTTATGTACTCACTTTGAGAAAATGATAATTTTCAATTCTTCTTGTCTCTAGTTATTCTCATACCAAGGATTTGTTTTGTAGCACCCAAATTTTTCATTGCAAATGAGTTTACCAATTTTCTTTTGAGCACATTTATTTCCTACATGTTAGAACCTGCAACAAGCATGTCATCTACATACAATAACAATATAATATAGTTGCCATCATTTTTCCTTTTGAGATAAACACAATGATCAAAGTGACATCTAGTAGAACCTTGTTCAGACATAAACATGTCAAATCCTAGATACCACTGCCTTGGAGCTTATTTTAAGCCATACAAGCTCTTCTTCAACCTGCACACTAGTTTCTCCTTCCCTTTTACCTCATATCCTTGTGTCTGCTACATATATATCTCTTCCTCCAAATCCCCATGGAGAAAGGTTTCCTTTACATCTAACTTCTCAAGATGCAAATGTTGAAAATGCAACAAGATGATGGAGCTTAGTGAAAATAAGTCGCGTTCACTAAGTGGTTCCACAGGCTATTTTTGGCGCAAAGTCTATTTTTAGACGATGTCTATTTTTAGACATATGGATCATGGTCTATGAGTTGCAGGATGCTATTTATGGATGATTGGTCATGTTGGTAAAAATATATGGACTTCTATTTTTAGACATATGGGCGGAGTTTATTTTTAGACTGCCAGTCTAAATATAGAACAATCGAATATTATTAGCTCTTAATAATATTTGGACTATAAACATTGTCTTATCCTCTTGGAGCACTTCAGTTCAAGCTACGGATGTGGCACATGCAATTTCCAGAAGGAAATACACTTTTCTAATGGGTTAGTTAAGCTATTGCATGAAGGACTTCAGTTAGAACTCAAGTGATTGAGTTCGGTGGAGTTGAATGAGGAGTTGATGGAGTTGTGTTCAGTTTGACTTAGTTGAACTAGTTGTATTTAGTCTAACTAACAAATACACTAGTGATGAGTGGTGTGAATTAATTATTAATTAATTCACTAATTATTAACTCATAAATCAACTAAAGAATACATCAGTGAACTCAGTGCATGGACAGTTCAGTGGAGACAAGTGTTAGAGGTGAGTGAAAGGGCAAGACAGCTGTCAGTTGTGACTATAGTTGTGCATGAGATTTGTACAATCAGTGGATTGAGATTGCCAATGAGGATTGTGTAGTGAAACACAAGGGAAATACGAGTTTGGATCAGCCATTCTCATCTATTCTCATGTAGGATTGTGTAGTGGAGGCAGGCAAGCAGTGGAGGAGATTTGAACCTGTGATTGATTCAGATCTGAGCTAGTTTGTGTGTAACAGGTGGATATAGTACTGAGTACTTGTGAGGAGTATTGTACTATGTATTGTTACATGTTCTCAATCAATATAACGTACAGATAGTTGGGGGTTTTAATCTTTATGCTTTCCCCGTGATATATTGTTTTGATATGTGCGATTGATGTTTCAATGTGTGCATGCAAATGTTTCTGATTCCACAAAATTGATGATCAATAGTAGAGGAAGTTATGTATTATGCATGATTCCACAAACAGTGTATAACTAGGATAATCTCTGTGAATAAGTGTTATATTATTCTAAATTTCTACAGCAAATCTTCAACTGCTACTAGACTTAAAATAGTTCTAATTGAAGTAATTTGAACAACAGTAGAAAATATTTCATCAAAGTTTATACCCTTTTTCTGTGCAAACCATTTCACCACAAGTCTATATTTATACCTTTTTCTACCTCCATCTTCTTCCTTCAACTTGTAAACCCATTTATTCTGCAATGTTGTTTTACCTGCAGGAAACCTGACTAAGTCCCAAGTCTAGTTATGTGCTAAGGAGTCCATCTCTTCTTTCATGGATTGCTACCACTTCTTCCCAGTTTCTACCTGCACTGCTTCTTCATAACATTCGGGTTCACCAAAATAAGTCAACAATACATAATATAATGAAGGAGAGTGTTGTTCAGGGGGTCTACTTATCCTCGTAGAGCTTCTAACAACACTTTCAGGTGTTTGAAGTGCTTGTTGCTATTGTGGTTGTTGTTATGGTTGTTGATCATTTTGATTTTCAGGCACCATCACTTTTCCTGTGATATCGTCAAGCATTGTGTCTTCTCTATTTTCTTTTTCCTATTTCTTTTCCTGCAACTGACTCTTATACAAGACCTTTTCATTCAATATTACATCTTTGCTCCTAATGATTTTGTCATTTTCATAATCATATAAGCGATATCCAAAATCATTAACACCATATCCAATAAAGGTACATTTCTTTGATTTTTGCCTCAGGCTTTATTCTATTTTCGTTATTAATATGGACAAATGCTTCACAACCTAAAGTCTTTAAAAAAGAGTAGCTTACCATTTTACCTGTCCATGCGTCCTCTGGAATACCACCATTCAAGGAACTTGAAGGCCCACTGTTTATTAGATAAATAGCAGTATCTATAGCATCTACCCAAAATTGTAAAGGAAATCCTGCATGCAATCTCATGCACCTTGTATTCTCCATGATTGTCTTACTCATCCTTTCTAACACACCATTTTCTTGTGGTGTTCGTGGAACTTTCTTCTCTCTATGAATTCCATTCTCAGAATAGTACCTATAAAACTCTTTGTTGCAATATTCACCTCCATTGTCTGATCTGTGACACTTCAACCTTTCTCCTATCTCATTTTCAACCAAAGCTTTCCATTTCTTGAAAGTATCAAATACATCAGATTTATTTCGAATACAATAAATCCAGGGTTTTCTAGTTGCATCATCAATAAAAGTAACATAATAACAAGAGCCACCAAGAGATGATACTTGAGCAGGTCCCCATACATTTGTATGCACAAGCTCTAATTTTTCATTGTTCTTTTCTTTCCTAACTCTAAGGAATCTGACTCTCTTCTATTTTCCATAAACACAATTCTCACATAATTTTAAATCAACGTGCTTCAAACCTGGCAACAAATTTCTTGAGTGAATAATCTGCATCCCCTTCTCACTCATGTGCCTGAGCCTATGATGCCAAAATGTCGTATCTTCTCCTATAGAGGTTAAAACATTAACAGAATTAGAAATACCATTGCATAAATACAATGTATCAATCTTTCCTCCTTTTTCTATTACCAAGGATCCTTTAGTGACCTTCTAGGTTTTATCTATGAAAGTAGTTACACAACCTTCACCTCCCAACTGCCCTGTTGAAATCATATTTTCTTTAGATATGGAACATTCCTTGCCTCCTTCAATAGCCACTAATTTCCATTTTGCTTTTTTATGAAAATTGTACCCACTCTAATGATTTTATATGGTTTATCATCACCCAATCAAACCTGTCCAAAATCTCATTGAACATAATCATGAAAATGTTTCCTATCAGGTGTGGCATGGAATGAGGCCTCTGAATCTACCACCTAGGCATCAATAATATTTTCTAATGAAATAATCAAAGAATCTTGCAACACATCACCTATTACATTCACTTCATGATTAGTTTC
>APFE030657161.1:3006-16420 GCA_000404065.3 Pinus taeda
AAAACTCTCACCCTCTTAGCAAACCATCCGAATGATTGCCTGTTATATAGCATAGAGAATCTAACAGCCTCATTAACTCCCTCACATCAAATATAGGAGGCATTAACTCCCTCCCAACGACCTGGAGCTAATCTGGGACCTGAATTCTATTGTTGTCATCAGCTGAGATTTTTCCTATTTTGCTCAAACAGAAAATCTCAACACGGATGCAGCAACAGAGGGAGCTACAGTGTAGGATTCCCAGGACAGCGTGAGGCAGCAGTGCGAGAAGCATGGGAGTGTTGCACCAGTGCAGGATGGCACTGAGAGGTGTGCAACGATGCAAGATGCAAGGAGTTGTTGTAGCAACGCAAAGGTCAAAGAGGGAGCACTTGTCAACGACAGAGAGAGTTTCAGCATTGGGGGTGTCTCTAGCCTGACAAAGATGTCAAAGTTGGGAGATCAGTTGCTTACTTCTCAGTAATTGAGTTGGAGTGCAGTAGTTAGCGGTGGTAGTGCTATGGGCAACACGATGTAGCATGGTGAGAGGAGTTGCAGTGCAGATGCAACAGTGGCATTGGCAGGGCCATGGGCAACAACAAATATGCAGAGAGAGTTGCAGTACGGATGCAGTAGTAGCAGTGGTAGGGCCATGGGTAGCGGTACAGGATGCAGCAGTGTAGATGATGGGCAGCAGGCCTAGCATCAACACACAGACCGATGTCGGATGATCAGGGTGATACTTAGTGAGGAGTATCGCTAGAGCACAGTCCTCGCTAAGAGGGAGTGTTGATTCGGGGTGGCATCAGATGTGCTCTAGCCACGAAAATTGGTGGAGAGGCTAAGAAGGTACATGAGATCTCCAATACCCATAAAGGGTTTGGGTAGATTCTAAACAGTTTGGGAGATTTTAAAATAATTAATATTTTTAATGGAGTACCTAAGTCTAAACTTAGGGAAAATAAAATATTAATGTTAATTAATATAAAACTATGTTAGAATAGTCCAAAAGTCACGGATCAAGCTAGATCTAATCTTAGCCGTTGATTAGGGACTTAATCTCGGTCATTGGTTTATCAACGGGAAAAGTATAAGAGGAGGCTTGAGGGTCACTTTGAGAACACACCAAGAGATCAAGATTTCGACTTTCTGGGGTTGGGTTCGCTGAGAAAGTTGAGTGATCTGGAGTTGCAGCTGAGGGGCAGTGAATACAAAAGCAGAGAGGCAGAGATAGTGCCGGGAGGATCAACGCAATAGCCAGAGAGAGGGACGCTGAAGTAGCCAAGGGTTCACGCAGAGCTAGCCAAGGCTCACATAGAGGCAGCAAGGAGCTGCGCAGTGCATCAGAGGGTCAACGTGGGTGACTCGGAGGGCTAGATGGCTGACGCAGTCCTTCCAGAGGCTGATGCAGGCCAAGCCAGAGTGACGTTGGGCTAACAATGGGCCAAAGAGAGGCTGACATAGTCCCTATAGGCTAACGCTGGGGTTTCGTGGGGTAGATTGGAGCTGTGGAGCTACCAGAGTGTTTATCTAGGGTTTCAACTACCAGAGTGTTTATCCAGGGTTTCACATTAACTGCATGGGCTTGCGTGGAGCTCTCTGAGGTTCTGCGTTAACTCTACGCTGGGTTTCACTGCCTCTTGGAGCTCTGATGTCAACCTTCTGGGCTGATTCGGTTGCTCCCCGACAAGTTTCGGATTTCTGTACGAGGACAACTCTTTCTCTGTCCTGGCTCTTTTGACACTGCGTGGGCCCTCCTGGCCCATTGTTAGTCCTCCCTAGGTATGCATTGCCTCCACTGGTTTTTCTTTGCCTCTTTGCTGAGTATTTGGGATTTCGGAGGAGATGCTCCAACCCAACTATCCCTGCCCCTCTACTGCAAGAGATCTCCTTAATCGATTTTTCCTCCGGAGAACTTCTTACTTCAGAAAATCGATTTCTTGATCTCTCGGTGTATTTTCCAAATTACCCTCAAGCCCCTTGTTATATCTTCTTGTTGGACAACCAACGGCCTAGATTACATCTTAATCAAAGGCTCAGATCGTTTTGGCTTGATCCATGGCTTTTTCTAGAAGTTTCACCCCTGATTAGATTAATAACCATAATATTTTAAATTTCCTAAGGTTAGACTTAGGAACCCCATTAAAAATATTAATTATTTTAATAAAATCACTTATGGGTGGAATTTCCCAAAATGCTTTCTGGGTTCTTTGGAATACCTGTCCCCAAGCCTCCCTTCAAAATTTGAGGCTTAGAGCACATCTTGATGCTATCCGAAATCAACACTCCCTCTTAGTGAGGAATGTGATCTAGCAATACACTGCTACTGCATACTGCTCTGACTTTGAAGCATCGTCTCTGCACTGCTGATGTCTGACCTGCTGTCCACCAACTACTGCACTGCTACTACTATTGTACTGCCTTCTTTGACACTGCCACTGCCAATGCTACATTTGTACTGCAACGCCCTCTCAAACGCTGCATCTGCTATGCTGCTAGCACTGCCACTGCTAACACTGCATCTGTACTGCAACTTCGTTTTTGAGAGAAGCAACTGAAAACACCCAAAACAGGACTAGTATCCAGTGGATACTCCTCGAAGCTGAAATGTTGACTGCTGCTAGTCCCACACTGCCTCTGAAGCCATTGCATTGCTAAAACTTTGCACTGTGCCACCTCACACTGTTGCCTCTCTACTTTGCGTTGCTCACATTCTGGCTCTACTAACCACTGCATCTGTCGAATCAACACTCCATGGCAGCAACTGAAACTCCACCATCCTGCTATCACTGATTATGGGCTCTTATAGCATGGTGATGATCCAAGAGGTGGGCTCCTCAAGGATCTATCCCATCCGTAGCTCTATCCAACTACAGTTCTATATCAGCGGACTCCCTCCTAGAGGTATCTTGGCGGTCATGGCGAACTCCTCTTTTCAATCTTTGCGACTGCAACCTTAGGATCATGCTTCTAATCCTTGTCCTTTTTCTTCAAAGGACACTAGGATGCATAGTGGCCCATCTTGCCACATCTGAAGCACTTCACCTTGGAGATGTCCTTCTTACGTTTTTGTTGCCGCTGCTTTCTCTTTGATGCAAGGGTTGTGTTATCCTCCTCAACTTTGGGCTTCGACCCATTGCTATTGCTGCTCCCTTCAAGTTTGACCTTGAGCAAGTCTCTACTCAACTCTTCTTGTTTTAGACCTGCCCACATCTCGTCCCAATTTGGCAATGTTGCTCTGCCTAGGATACTCTGGGCAAAGATTTGCGACTCATCTGAGACGAGATTTAGAGCCAGTCTCACTAACTCCAAATCCTGAGGTGTATGTACCGCAACTGACAGCTCATCACTGGTCTCCTTCAGTTTCGTGAGGATTGGATTTGCACATTCTCCCTTCAACATCTGAGCCGATATTAGCTTCTTCTCTAAGTACATCTTCCGCTACTCGGAAGACCCCTGATACAATGTGGCCAAGGCAACCCACATCTCCTTAGTGGTTCCTTTGCTTGTAATGTGGCACACCACGTGATCCTTGACTCCATCCAGAATAATCCTCTTCGCCTTAGCCATCTCAAATCTGTACTTCTTTAGCAGATCTGCTTCCGCCGAGATAGCTGCCATTATCAACATATGTCTTGAGGCATGCTCATCTAGAAGGAAAGTCCTTCTAGCCTTCGAGATGGCATAGTTGTAGGAATTTAAAGGGTAATTTCCTTAGATAGAACACCAAAGGACACTGCTCACAAACAGATCACAGATTAGTACACCAATATTCTTGGCGTCGTTAAAATCTTCAAAGAGGGAAACAGTCCACGACGTGAGCCAACGTGGCCACTTCAGGCAATTTATTAATGTAAAAGAAATAAAATTTACATAAGCTTCTCTCATGAATGGTCACCTAACAAATGATCCTCCATGCTCTTTAAATAAAGATCATGGACCAATTGGGTGTTAAGCCAAGGATCAAGTGTCGGTAATACCGAGGAGAGAATGAACCGTCGGATCACTTCATGTATAGAACATATCGTGACCGTTGGATTGTAAGTTACAAAAAGTACATACTAAAGAAACACACTTTACCTAACTATACACTAGACTAAGTTGTACTTAATTATTTCCTGTGTGTGAGAATATCCTAACATCCCCCCTTAAGAGCAACTTGGGATAGGATTGAAGGATGTACAAAGACTACACAATAGGAGAAAGAAGGAGGCACTAGAGCCTATCCCCCCTTAGTGACAACTTCCTAAAATCCAACCATAAATCAAAGTTTAGTAAACTTCGCCTTTATGAGAGCCTTTGTAAAGATGTCTGCAACTTGATCATCGGTTGAACAATATTGCACTTCAAGATCATGGTCATGAATGAGCTTTTCGATGAAGTGCATGTGTAGATCAATGTGTTTGCTGTGTTGATGTTGAACTGGATCTTTGCATAGTTGAGTGTCACTTTGATTATCAAACCAGAGTGTAGTCGGATGCTGCTGCCGAAAACCAAACTTTGACAGGATCTGACGAAGCCACAGGGCTTCCTTGTAGCTTCAACGACGCCACGATACTTTGCTTCTGCTGAAGAAAGAGAAATGGCGCTTTGTTTCTTGCAAGCCCATGTAATAGGTCCAAAACCAAGAGTGAAGACATAACCTGCAGTAGACTTCCGATTATTAGGGTCACCAGCCCAATCAGAATCAGTGAAACCAACCAATAGAGGAGATGCTTCTGCACTGTAATGAATCCCAAACTGAACTGTACCTCGAACATAATGAAGTATTCTTTTAGCTGCTTTCCAATGACTTTCATGTGGGTTTTGCATAAACCAAGCAATAAGGCCAACAACAAAGGAAAGGTTAGGATGGGTATGGGTCAGGTACAAAAGTTTTCCAACAAGTTGATAGTATAAGGTAGCATCAACTTCAGGGGAAGTACAAGTGACTGAAAGTTTGGCTCCAGACTGAAAGGGAAAAGGGGTTGGCTTACAGTCTTCTATGTGAAAGTGGCGTAAAAGATCACCGCCATACTTGGGTTGGGAAAGGGAAATACCTTCGTTGGATTGCAAGACTTGAAGACCAAGAAAATAATGCAAGTGTCTTAAGCCTGTCATTTCAAACTTCTTTTTAAGGCGAGACTTCACATGGTCTATAAGGTTGGGATTACTAGTAGTAAGGATAAGATCATCAACATAAAGAACAAGAATGATGAGGGACTTACCCAGTTTCTTGGTGTAGACAGTATTGTTAGAATGACACCTAGAAAAGCTAGTATCCAAAAGAAAGCTATCCATTTTTTCATACCAAGCTCGAGGGGCTTGTTTGAGACCATAAAGAGATTTCTTATGCCGACATACAAGGCTGGAGTCTATTTGTATAAAGCCAGGAGGTTGTTCCATATAGATTTCTTCATGCAAGTCCCCATGCAAGAAGACATATTTAACATCCATCTGATGGACTTCCCATTTGAAAGACACAACAAGGGAAAGAATAAGGCGGATAGAGTTCATTTTGGCAACAGGGGAGAATGTTTCAGTATAGTCAATGCCTTCAACTTGTGAAAAACACTTAGCAACAAGACGAGCTTTATGTTTATCAACTTTTCCATCTGGTCCAAACTTGGTTCTGTAAACCCATTTGCATCTAACAAGTTTTTGTCCCTTTGGAAGAGGAACAAGATCCCATGTATCATTTGCCAATAATGAACGATATTCTTCATTCATAGTTGCGTCCCAATCTGGATGGCCTGAAGCTTCAGCAAAGGTGTTAGGATCATAATTCGCTGAAGCTTGAGCTAGTAAAGAAGAGGCTCTATCGAATCGAGAACGTGTACGACGCTGATCTGTAGGATCCCCTGCAAGACCACTTGCTATATACTGAGTAGCGTAAACCCATTTTTGGAAGTTGAGGAGCTGAAGGAGGATCCAAAGAAGGTGGGGGAGGGTTGTGATCGTCGTTGTCATCAACTGAAGAAGGAATATTTTTAGAAGGGATAGAGATAGGTGGCACATTCGCCGAACTTGGCTCATACGCTGATATATTTTCAACAAACTTTACTTCTCTTCTAATGATAACATTTTTGGATTTAGATTGAAGAAGTCTATATCCTTTGACATCTTCAGAATATCCAACAAAAATACACTTTTCGCTCTTAGATTCTAAGGCTTTATGTTTCTCATCTGGAATATGGGCCCATGCTTCACTTCCAAAAACACGAAAGTGACTTACATCTGGTGTAATTGAGCTCCATGCTTCTTCTGGAGTGATATTTTTTTTTTCTCTTAACTAAAACGGTTAATATATTTATAGATCAACGGTTGGGTCGTAGCCTAATTAAACGACATTACAAGGAGGCTTGAGTTCACAAATCCTTACTATGCCTAACAATCTTTCCTTAGTTTTAAGACTTGAAGGAATTTCGCATCGATGAATGTAGTTTACAAAGTGGCGGCCTTGAGACATAAAAGGGTGCGATTTGCGATCCTCGAATAATCACATCAGAGAAGAGTTGTCGGCGATGTCGGATTAAAGGTCAATTCTTTTAGCGATGCGATCGACCTCCAATGGTTAAGGCACCTAAATACTTATCGAGACTTTTAAAACCCTCTCATTAATCTTCGTTACCCGTTAGCCACGTATATTTAACCTTTTCCTTTCTTAACATTGGTTATATATAAATAACATGTAAAAACCTTCCATCGGCGCTATTTCCTTATAAACCATTATAAAGGAAATATCCACAAAACAATCCTTTCCGCATTAGTACGGTCTTGACACACTTTCTGAGGTTCCACCTTTATCGCAATTGGGTATCGGCTCCTCCGTGGCTCACTTTACAACACAACTCCCCCGCTTCCAATATGCGATTGAGCTGTCGGACTTCAAACGTTATAAACTCGTGCCCATAACTACATTGGGTCTGCACCCATCAACCCTTCACATTATCGCGTGACGCTTCCATACCTCGATCCCCGATCGACCAACTTGCATATTAAACCTCCATCGTTGATCTACTCTTATTAGATCCGACGGTTCTCATTTGTTTTGGGTTGACAACGCACATGGGGGTTAATCGCTCGATAAAGCGCTTTCCCCTCACTCCTCCGCTACTACGTGTCCTCTGATTAGTGGAATCAGAGCCAAGCCCTCGATACCACTTACCACTGCTTTGCCGCCCGAAATACCACTCGAGGTTATAAAACTACCTTTTCACTATGTTAACTCCTGTGCTCTTTCAGATGCGATGACCCTTAATCTGCTCCGTCGGTTGGTTCTGATAGTTCCTTTGTTGTTTAATCTGGACTGTTGATCATTGCGATCCAACGGTTACTCGGGCCAAATTTTGATTGGTGCAGTGCTGTTGAGCTATGGTATGGCGATCCACACAGGCTCTTCTGAGTTTTTTTTGAAAAACCCTTGAGTCAGACAACATCCCTCATTGGCTTTGATATCTGCCTCCTTGTTTGAGTTGCGGAGGATGTGAAAGGAGGAAGAGGTAAAAAAAACCAGCAGGCCCCGGAACCTCTGGAGAGTATTGTTGAGAGCTAGGTTGCTAAAGTGCTCCTCTGAGTTTTATGTCTTTATCAAGAGCTCTGAGTCCTCGAAGACCTGAAGAGCTTTGTGTTCATGCTCTTGTGTGATCTAGCAGCGTTTAAGAAGCCCTAGAATTTCGGCCTGATTGTTTGTGCTCTGTCCTAGTCCCCAGCTGTAGTTATCTATTCGGGAGCCGTCCTGAGAGTAGACCACTCCACCTGCACCAGAGATCCCTGGATTGCCTTTAGAGGCCCCATTGAAGAAAACAGTTACCTTTCCCTGCTTCCTCCACTACGTTTGGAACTCTGCATCCAATGTTCTAATGCGCCAAGCAGGATTGAATGTGGGGCGAGCAGGTACTTTCTTGCTGTCCCGAATGAGAAGGGTTCCCTGCCAGCTTCGTTCTTCAGTTATGAGGGTATCGTCTAACTTGCTGGAGTAGTTCCCTAGAGCTTCCATCAAGGACGCCTTAGCTCTAGAAACCACTGACAAGGGAGAGGACATTACATTGTTGAATATCTAGTTATTTCGGGCGAGCCAGAGCTTCTAGCAAATGAACTTGGGAATGGAGTGTCAGATCCGATTACACAGTGATTGTGCGCTGAGAGTCCTAGGGTACCTTGCAGTCCAGGTGGAGAAGAGTTCCACGACTGTACACTTGGGAGGGGTGGGTGCATTGAGACTATGGAGGACGAGAGCCAATACCGATTGGGCAAAGGCGCAACTTACAAAGAGGTGGTCCACGTTTTTAGATGCCGATCTACACAAAATGCACCAATGCGGCCCTATAATGCCTCTGTGGGCAAGATTTTCACCTGTCAACACTTTCCTGTGAACAAGTAACCAAGTGAAAAAATTCACCTTGGGGATTTTGTATGCGTCCTATGTGCACTGCTAGATGGAAGGGTTGAGAACTTGATTTTGTGTGGATTGCAAGGCTGCAAAGTGAAGCGCAGGGGTGTAGACTTTTGTCTTCCCCCATCTCCAGAGATCCGATGCATGTAAGTTAACAGGTGCCGAGCCCTTCAACTTATCCAAAAGAAGGTGCTTTTGGTGAAGTAAATGTGCTGGCAGGTTGGGGAAGACCCAGTCTTCCCAGTTCCCCTGACTGTCCCAAGCAAAAATGTTGGTAAGACTGTGCAAGCTGTGCTGGGAGAGCCAGTCACAGAGATCAGCTAACTCCACTGTGTGTTCAAGGGGGGAATTGCCCACGATTTTATCTTGCCATATCGTAATATTTGCTCCATTTCCAGGCACCTTGTAAAGCTAGTTTTGGAAGGTGGCAAGCCCTTTTCTACATAGGTTCCAAAGTGACGTGCCTTTGGGAACACTGTCCGCTTGGAGGTTTCTCAATGAGGCTCCTTTGAAGTATTTATTCCAAAGTAGTTGGCTGACTGGATGGTGTTTATTGGAGTAGAGCTGCCAAAGGATTTTGCCACCTAAGGCAATGTTGGCTAGGTCAGGGTCTCTAATCTGGAGACCTCCTTCCAACTTTGGCCTTTTCATTTTGTCCCAACTAACTAAGTGAAATTTCCTCTCGTTTCCTTTGCCTCCCTGCCATAGGAAGTTTGTGAGTAGTTGTGGAATCTAATTCATGATTGTCTTTGGAGCCAGGAGGAAGGAGGCCTGATAGATAGGGAGAGAGGAAAGGACAAACTTTATGAGGATTAGCTTGCCAGCGTAGTTGAGCCACTGCTCACCCCAAGCAGCTATCTTGGTTTTGACCTTGTTGATGGCCTTAGTCTAGAGTGAGGCTCGGTTAGTCCCCAGGGTTAAAGGTAGTCCCAACTTCCTAGGTATTGAATTTTGTCCTAGGAGGCATAGCCCAGAAAGTCCAGGATTCTAGCTATTCAGAGTATGGTTTGCTCCTTTGTATTCCAACTGTACATTGCACTCTTTGTTTTATTAATAAGTGCTCCTGAAATGATACAGAAGCTTTGCAGGGCCCTATTGAATTCCTTTGCTATTCGTGTGGAAGCTCCTCCCAACAATAGAGAATCGTCTACGAACAAGGCATGGTTGATTGGTTCTAATCTAGTGATTGCCCGGATGCCTGGGAGAGTACCTTTATTTCTTTTTGTTATCAGTTTCCTTCTCAAGGTGTCTGCCATTATTATGTACAGAAAGGGAGATAGTGGGCATCCTTGCCTTATCCCCCTTGAAGCTTTGGAAATAAGAGGCAGGTCGACCATTTACCAGCGGGGCGATCCAAGGTTTGTCAGTGCAGGCCTTGATCAGGTTCGCAAAAGCTGGGCTAAATCCAAAGGAGGAGAGGAGAACTTTGTAAAGAAATGAAAGTTTTACCCGATCAAAGGCGTTGGTCATATCCAACTTGATCAACATCCCTTGCTCCTTCCTATGATGACTGGAATGCATGGACTCCTGAACAAGTATCACATTATTCAAAATATGTCTTCCTGCTACCAACCCTCCTTGACTGGGAGAAATGAGCTTACTTAGCAGGGTTTAATTCTGTTTGCGAGCAATTTAGCAAGAATTTTGTAAGAGACATTACAGAACGAAATGGGTCTAAATCTGTCAAAGGTAGCCGAATTCACTTCTTTGGGTATTAAGGCAAGAAAGGTGGATTTGGTGCTGCCTCCCACTTTTGCCTTTTTCTGAAAAGCCTTTGCCATTCTTAGTAGGTTAGATTTGATGATTGTCCAACAAGCTCTGTAGAAGTGTGCTGAGAAGCCATCTGGGCCTGGGGCTTTATCAGGCTCCATGTCCCAAATTACATTACTGATTTCTTCCTTAGTGAAAGGCTTCATAAGATTTGAGTTATTCTCCTCATTAACCAAGGAGGGATCTGGAAGAGGAAGTCATTGGAGATCGCCTCGTCTCCTGTTCCATCCTCTGTATATAACCGCTGAAAGTGAGTTTCAGCAACTTCTTTAACTTGCGCAAAACATTTGGCGACTGCCCCATCTGTTGATGTGATTTCTGAGATGTGATTCCAAGAGAGGCGGGCTCTGAACTGCTTGTGGAAGAAGGCTGTGTTTCGGTCACCTACTTTCAACCATAGGCTTCGGGAGTTAAGCCGCCAAAATTCTTCTTCTTTTCTGAAGGAGCTGAAAGAAGCAAGTTGGGCAACTTGTTCTTTCTCCAATTCTTGCGTGGTTATGTCTTTGCCCTCCATCTTCAACTGTAAATCTGCTAACTGTTGGACAATATCTTTTCTATATGTGGTGAAGGTGTTGGGAGGTGTTTTGACGCACTCTTTCAGCGCTGCTTTGGTTGCTTTTAATTTTTGCTCCCATACATAATTGGGTGACCTGGTGACCGTGATAGACCAAGCCTTGGCAACAACTTCCATAAACCCTTTTTGCTCTATCCATAAAGGACTGAAGCAGAACGGTATAGGCCGTAGGTTTTCTTCCTCATCCAGTTGCAAGAGGATGGGTTTATGGTCTGAGGTGAGGTTTGGTAGGATTCTCGATGATACTATTCTCTTATCCATCAAAAGAGTGCTTTGCACTAGGAACCTGTCGAGCCGAGCTGAGATGTGTGCTGCCCCTGTTCTGTTGTTGGTCCAAGTGTATCTCCCCTTCTTGGGTTTAAGATCAAGAAGATCCTACTACTGAATTATGTCCTCCACAAGGGGAGCAATGGATCTTTGCTATTGTTACCCCCTATTTTTCTTTTGGGTCAAGAATGATGTTTAGATCTCTTGCTATTACAATGTTCATGGGAGAATAACTGTCTACAAAATCAAGAAGTGTTTGCCAACACTCTTTTTTCTCAAAGTAAAGAACAGGGACATAAAGATTAAATAGGGCGAGAGTGAGCTTACTTGATTTATGTCGAAGCTCGGTGTAAATCCAATGTTGAGTCTCAAAGGAATTCTCCAGCTGGAACAATTCCTCCAACCAGACCATGGCAAGTCCTCCTGAGGTTCCCCTTGCACTTATGGCCATCCCAACTTTGGTCTTCCAGTTCGTTTTGCTTAACTCTAGAAGGGTTTCCCCTTCGATTTTTGTCTCTAGGAGCATGAGGATCTCTGGGGTTTCTATTTTCATGAGATCTTTAACAGCTGTAGCCTTCATGTGGTTCCCCAAGCCTCTACAGTTCCAAGAGACTATACGCATTATTTATTTGGGGTTGTGGAGGAGAGGCCTCTCTTTGGTGGTCGTGCTCTGGTATTTCGATTTATGGACATTTCTAGAGTGGACTGACTTCTTTGCATTTTTTGCTTCTTTGCTTCTTCCTCCCTTGCTTCCTTGAGGGATTTCCTCCCTGCCCGCTTTGAGAGCCATTCAAATGTCTTCTCTTCCGATGAGCCTGTCAATTCCGAGGGATTCTTTCTTGTCATGTCTTTATAAGAGGATGGCGAAGAGCCTCTTTCTGGGGGGTCGGTTTGGGCAGGGGAAACCCCTGCGTTTCCTTCCTTGATTAAGGGGGATTGGCTCGCTGTTCTGTGTCACTTGCTATAACAGGGGATTCTTCCTGTGTGCTGAGAGCTGGGAAGGAATTTGAGGGAAGATCTGTTCTAAGGGGTACTGCCCCTTTCGGCTGTAGCTCTGTGGATGGCACGATGGGTCCCGCTTGAGCCCCTTTCCCTCTCGGTTTGCTGTGCTGCTTTGATGAGGCCATCTTCTGCACCGTTGTCTATTGATCTCCTTTCATTTTCTCTATTCCTTCCTCAATTTTATTTTTACAGTTTCTTGCAAAGTGCCCATATACATGGCAATGCCTGCACTTGAAAGGCAGTTTCTCGTAATCCAGTTCTTGCACGTGAGACCATTCTGCCACTGTTAGTTTTATGGCTTTTGGAAGCCCAACTTCTAGATCAACCTCGACACAAATTCTGGCATAGGAGTATTGTCCCTTCCTGTCTGCTTTGTCAATGTATTTTCAAAAGGTGTTTCCGATGGTTTCTAAAGTCTTTGGACTCCAACAATGCAAGGGTAAATGAAGGAGACGCATTCAAATAGGGACAACCGAAGGCACATCTTGGGTTGGATCAAAGTCCAGTGCCCATTTGTTCAGGTACAGACTTTGGGGACCCATGAAGTATGGCCCGTTTCTAAAGATGAGGTTCCCATCTTCAATGCAGTCAAAAATGAAAACAAAATAACCCTTACCGATGAAGTGGCATTTTATTCGTTCTGAAACCAGCGGTCTCCAGTCGCGTTGCACCCACGATTCGATGGCTCTTGGTGATGGCCATAACCCAGTGAACTGGCCGATGAGTCCTCTTTCTGCGATATTCACGGCAACACGACAAGGTTCTTCAACTGGAAGAGCGAAAGTCGGGATTGCTTCCATCTTCTTGACGAACTTCTGCTGGGAGGCTGAAATTGGGCGCTTGCTGCAGTCGCCCACTAGCTGCTTGAAGGCCAGGAGTTGAGGAGGGAGGGAGGAAGGAGGCTCAGAGGCTCCTTCTGAAGCCATGGCTGTGAGGAGGGTTCGCAGGGGGGGCGCTCACAGAGGTAGCAGCGGCGCGTGGGAAAAAAATTTCTTGTTGCTTTTGAACCCTAGAGTGATATTATTTAAAACCTTAGTAGGAGTGTGATTTAATATGTAATTTTCATAGTTAATTGCTTCTGCCCAAAAATTAAGGCGAAGTCCTTTAGATTGAAGCATACAATTAGCCATTTACTTTAAGGTGCGATTCTTCCTTTCAGCTACACCATTTTGCTGTGGAGTATATGGAACAATATGTTGCAATTGAATTCCATGCTCAGGGCAAAAGTTGATGAATTTGTTGTTAACATATTCTCTACCATTATTAGATACTAGCTTAAGAATTTGATGTCCAGTTTGTTTCTTAACAAAGGCCTTAAAGGCCAAGAACATGTTAAAGACTTCACTCTTGAGTTTTAAGAAGTATACCCAAGTGTGTCTGGAGAAATCATCAATGGAAGTTAAGAAATACTTGTAGCCAGAGAATGAAACAACTGGAAGTGGACCACA
>APFE030657172.1:38263-96138 GCA_000404065.3 Pinus taeda
ATATATTTTGAATTTTATAAAAAACAAATATTTGGATTTTGGGCATAAATAAGGCATGACAAATACTTACATCACACACCAAACCAGAAAAGGGAGACAAATATCACAAACACTCCTATGTACAATCACAACTCAGTCTAATAGGTGACATCAATGTGTGCCCACTGTCGAGCACGAACCAAGGATTCCCATGCATGAACTCATGGAGGAGTGGAGGTACCATATGGCACACCATGATGGGGTCATGCCATAGAAACTTGTATTTCCAAATTCCTAAAGGTTGATGATGCTAAGAAACACCTAGAACCATAGTATCAGGAATGACCCGAGGGCATGCAAGGGGAGCAGTCTCGTGAGCTAGTGGAGCTCCTTGACAAGAACTATCAAGACATAAAGGGGGTACAAGGCAATCATCAATAGGTGGATATGAGATGGAAAATTCACCAGAAAATACATCATTAGAAACCTAGGGCTTGACTCAGTCCAAGGGTGGAATTTCCAAGGAGGGCGAACAAGGTTCCCCTTGGGTCGATTAAATATTTTCTTTGCCAAGATCTACCTTTTCCAATTTGTGGAGATTTGAGGCATCAAGAAGCATAATCTCCTTAGGATTATCAATAGGTGAATCCATGCCCTCTAAGATGATTTGTTGAGAAGAATACTCATCATCAAGGGAATCATGTGGAAGAGATGAAATACCATAGACACGATAGCGGTCATAGAAATAATTACGACCAAGGAGAAGGTTATAATCCAAAGGATTTTCGATGACTTAAACATTGACATAGGCATTTTTTCCCCGTAACTCAATGGAAAACTTGGGAAGAATCCCTTGAGGTACAAAATGATGTCCATCAAATTCCTGAAGAGTTGTAGTACACTTGGTGAGTGATGGAGAGCAGAGAGCTTTCCAACATGATTTTGACATAACACGGGTTGAAGAACTTTCTTCCACCATAGTGCGATGAAAATTCTTTAGAAATATTCACATAGTAATTTGAAAGGTGATTAGATGGGAAAGTTGAAAGGAAACCTTGTCAACATTGAAAGTGATGAGGTTTGAGTAAGAGTGATCCACCCCTTTGATTGCAGTCAGCAAGGCTTTGCATTCTTGAGGACAACTTTGAAAAAACTCCAAAGTATACATGGCACAAAGAGCTTGGGCTAAGTCCTCAACAATGTTGTAGTGTTTGGCATCCCATGCATCTTAGGTGGGAAATAAACTAGTTCCATAGGCTTATCTAGCATGAGAGGTATAGTGGAAGTAGTTGGGGTGGTTTATTCCTTAGAATAAGAACTCGACTCATGAGTATCATATGACTTAGCTCATGTGGTCACATTGATGTTTTCTTGGCACATAAGAACAAATCATTTATTAGCATGATGAACATAAGGCCCTTCATTTCCCCCTTATGGAGGTGGGGGAGCTTGGACAACCATTTATTGTTGAGGTTGTGTAGGGAATGGATGAGTTAGGACAACAAGTTGTTGAGTAGCAAGTGATGGTGCAAGAATTCTATGGACCTTTGTTAGTATGAAAATTCCTAGCAAGTGTACCAAAAATTATTCACTTAAGTCACTGGTGACAAGTGACCCTAACAACAATATGTAGTTGTTTATGCTTCAGATCTATAATAATAAAATGATAAAACCCTACAAAAAAAAAGATTGTATGTGATCCAGAATAGGAAAAACCAAGAAATAATGTATGTAATAACCCAATAGAATAAGACTTGTGTATTAATAATCTTTTATTAAAAACACCTGGTGAAGGAGATCTAAAAAATGGGTCTGCAAATTCCCCTCCGTGGATGGGTCCTTTGATTTCCTTGTATTCCAACAATCTATTCTCTCTCTCAGTATGTGAAAACCCCAAAACAAAGAATGGAACTCAAGTGGGAGCTCAGATGTGAAAAGACGATAATGGTGATGATGATAATGATCATGGCAAAGAATGAATGGAAAAGCCTCTTATTTATAACAAAGTATTGGGTTGATCTTGAAAATGGGAAATAATAAAATAATATTGACCAAATCAAAATCTAACTATTAGGAATACTTTATTATATTTTTTGGAAAGGGAAAAGATATTCAAAATGGTCAAATATATTTATTTAGAAATAATTAAAAAAATAAAATATTAATTATTTCACGAGGATTAAGAATGGTGTGAAATCGAAATAATTATTCAATAGTGATTTAACAATTATTCCAAAAATGGAATTAAGGAATAATAAATATATAGTGATTTTTTTAATTATTCCTAGGTGATTTAGTCAAATTTGACAAGGAATGATTATCACATAATGATTTAATGATGAGTCCTAGAGAAAATTAAATAGATAATGATTTATTCAATTATTCTCATGGGGTTTTTTAATTTTAATCAGAAATAATTTAATAAAAATGGTTTAATAAATTATTTCCCATGGTGAAAGTGATTTTACTATGGTAAAATTAATCCTACATGGTGTATTTCAATCCACCTAGTTAGGACTAGCTAGGTGATCAATTTTTAGGTGATAAAAACTTCATCCATTTGAGGGCACTCATGAGTTAAGTGTTCACCTTGATAATTCATGCAAGGGAATTTGATCTTACAATGAAATTTAAGTGTGCCCCATCCCTGATTAGGTGTGTTTGGTTGACTATGTTGAGCAGGTTGATTATTTTGTTTATTATTTTTATTCTTTCTATTCTTTTTCCCACTAGGTTGCTAAGTGTTCTTGGATGTTGTGAAATTCACCGTGAGAACATCAGTGGGTTGTTCAGAAGAGGGTTCTTTTTCAGATCCAGACACACTTGTCGGGGCTTCTGATGTCATGATCAATTTTTGAAGTTGGGAAGCAATTTGGCTCATAGAATTAGAGATGGAATCAATCACACCATCAAAGTATGGTGTCAGGTTTGGTTTGTGTGGGTCTATAGAAGGGTGTGGAGTGTTAGGAATTATGTCATAAAGTGTGCCCAATTGAGAGTAAAGAAAATCTAGTTGCTTGGTAGCCAAAATATCTTGTTTCTTAGTAGAAACCCCAAACATAGATACATCTTTAACTATGGTAGGTAGCAATGATTGAATGAACCATTTCCAAAGAATTTCATCAGGAATATTGGTTTGAAATAACCTCTTATGTCATTTCCACTCATGAATATGATTAGAAATGAGAGTGAACTTATCTTTTTTAAAGTTGGACAAGAGTTCAATATTGATGTCATACCTCGTGGCTAACTGAAAGTGAGTCAAAAATATCTGGGCCAAGGAAGAAAAGTTACTGTAATATGTTGCATCTTTTCTGATATGCCATTTAGAAACATCTCCAGTTAGGGTTTGTTGGAATAGACATAATGTAATCGAATCATCCACTAAAGAGTTTGATGAACACTAGTGGTGATATGAGTGGATGTATTTTATTCAAGCTTCCCTTCAAAATTGGGTATATCAGATGGTAATTACATGGTAGGCATGGGTGGCTACCAAGGATCATGAAGGATGGGGTAATTTGTTAGCTAAGCTAAATCTAGAAGATCAAGAGAGGATAATAAAGGATTGAGAAGCTGACTGAATGGGTCATAGGAAGAAGAACCTCTTGACCAACCATGAGTTCCCCCCATATACTGATTTTGAGGAATAGATTGTTGACCATGTGTTATTGTTGCGACAAAAACCATCCAAAATTTTTCTCATACTCAAATGTTCAATCCTATCATGGATCTTATGATCGGTCATTCCATAGTCACTTCTTGGTCAACTGATGCTTTTTGAGCTCCCTCTTGGATTGGAAGTGTTGAATTCACTTGCACACACATGCTCAATTCACAATAAGTTCATGAGCGCATTCTTCTACACAACCTTGGAAAAGCATAGAACGTTCCATTAAGTCTATGCCTATGTGATGTCCAATCAATGTTGATAGTCAGTGTGCACTAACAACAACAGTTTCTCACATTGTAGTTGCGTTGGTAATTCCATTTTAGTGATTTTTGTAAATTGTCGCTCCCGTGCACCTTTGTTTTCATCAGTGCCACTTTCATGGTTTCAAATGTCACTTTCACTTGCTTGTACTCTAACTATTGTCATTTTCATGTTATCTTTTCTTTGGCATGTGTTATTTTCACCATCATTCATGTATTGCAAGTGTTGTTCACATTTTTATCTTCATATAGCAAATGCCGTCTTCTAGCATGGGAATTGTTGCTTATCATGCAAAGTGGAGTTTCAGTTTGTTTCAAAGGGAAATATTTATGATAATGATTTTTTCTCATCATGTAGGAATGTTTTGCACTCATCTCCAAATATTCACGCATTCTTGCACAAGTTTCATTGTTATCATTGCAAAGTCTATCTTTAGTGACACACTTGTCGTAAGTTTCCGCAAAGGTAGTCACACTAAGGTAAGTATGTGTTCATATGTTCTGGATGATCTATGTTGTGTTGCCAAATGTCTAAGTGTGTGACCATACTTAATTTATATCACCATTCACATTAATATCACTAATCCTTCACTTAGACAAATTTCGGAAAGTTCCCAGCAACCTAGCCTCATCAATCCCTCTTGAACTATGCATTGCACATTCTTATACATTACGAAGCAATCTTGTCTCTTATCACTTCACATTGCAAAGCATCTTCCTCCTAGAAATTTGCACTTCACAATCTCAGTGCTCAAGCCCAAACCTTGACTCCCAAAACTGTGCAATCACCCAGTCCCCTTTGTCTTCCAGAATTGTGCAATTGGTTGAACCAGTGCCCAATCCCTCGGCCTAGCTCACTAAGATTTCAAACTATGAAATATTCTTCCTTTACCTAGCTTGAACTATGCATTACATAGTCTTAGAACCCAAGATTTTCCCATAATGGACTGAACTATAAAATTTTGCAATCATTGGGCCTTTCCCTTGGCCCACCACTTGTTCCTACTTAGTTAGCGGATCATCATTCAACATCTTAGATAGTGGTTTATCATATTGATGTCATCTTGTCATGAGATTATTACAGACATTGGAACTCTACCATACTATGGAGAGATGATGGATAAGGAATAAATGTTAGGTGTTATGGGGTAAAATGCACGGGATGAAAACTACCCTCGAAAGTCTTCCCGAGACCTTCGACAGACTATAAGGTTATCTGCAAAAGCTACCTGTTACACACATGTTCATCTACCAGACATATATTGATATGGTATGGAAAGAGGATCACCTTTGGTTCTTTCTAGATTTTCTTGGGGATCTCCATGCGGTAAGAAGAACTCCTCCTAACCGGCTCCAAGACAATTCCTACACAAAAGAACAAAGCAAACCAATCACAGCGTACACTTCTGACAATTAATGTAAGAATCTGTAACAAACATGTATAAATGTATAACTTATCTACTCAACACAATAAGCATCAGAATGAACAAATAAATGCACAATATCACCGACACTTTGGAGTAGGGAACACAACCGCAGTCTTGTATTCAGAATGGAAGAGTGATTAAAAAAATTCGTTATATCAGCCTTCCTTACCCCTTCTTCCTCTCTCTCTCTCTCCTTCTTTCATCTAGCTCCTTCAAGAATATGACAGTTCACAACATCTTGATGGGCTATCCTTCCAAATGCTCTGATCCCTTTTGCAATGGCCCTCTCGCTGGTTATATAGCAATCGAATTAGGGCTACCAAGCTCCATCTAGAGTTTATTAGGGAAAAAAACATGAACTTGCCCTATTTACAAGCTTTTTCCCATTTGCCTTCATTCTCAGAATAAAATTTCTCCAAATATCTTGATTTTTGGAGCTTCCTTTCTTTTCTTGCACAAATTTAGGGATTTAATATCTATATATTTATGGGCAGATTTGTTGGCATAACCTTTTGGACATCACTTAAGTTCATTAACGCTCCCCCTGGTCTAACTACAAGAGTTAGCAGGGTGACTAACGCTCCTTTATGCTTGTAAACAAGCTTTATATAGCAGGTTGTCAATGTATAGAGGGCGTTAGTGTGGATTCTGGGCCTGCAATTGTGGTCATTGCTTCAGTCATCTTGTCTTTCATCATTGAGTTGATTAGGAGGTCAATTTGTCCTATAACAGATGCCCCCCTAAAGTATGAGATCAGAGGCAGAGACGATGGACGAAATACTTTATGAAAAAAATACTGTAATTTGGTGTCAAAATATTTGTAGAGAGAGAGAGAAGTTTCGAGCGGCAAGGAAGACCTGATACAACAAAGATACATATATATAAACTGCTAAAATCATGTCCTGAGTCGGGCATTCCCATGCTCAGTAGCTATGTCAGAGTAATTTTCTCCTCGAAGATATAAAAATGTTGGCCACAAATATGGCATAGGGCAGATCCAGTGTCATAATAGATCATCCTGAAATAGTTGTCTCCAAAGAACAATATCGTAGCTTGGGAGAGGAAACAAGGCTGAATGATGCAAGCCTCTACCCAAGGTCTTGATTCCTGCTTCACCGAATAGCATAGATCGATACATGTGATAATATGAGTTGACGTCGAACATGCACGAAATCATCTGATTACCAGCCAATAATGGAGACTGTTAACAGATGCATGGAAGGCCACTGATAATGGTGATGGTCTCCAAGATGCACAGTGCAAACTAATGAGTGTGAAAGATTTTTTGTCATCGAACACTCGTAGAATCACTTAACTAGGAGCCAATAATGAAAACTCGTGATCAAACACAAGGTAACCTACCACTAATGTCTGCAAGTAACAAGGCACCGAATGTGTTTTTGGGTTATCTTCCTAGATAGAGTGTTGAAGTCGATAGGAAGAAACTTGTCGAAAGGTAGGCAATGATGTGTCCTACATTAGTCGACACGAAACTGGACAAGGATGATTTTGTTTTTTGAAGAATATTTTGAGCTTTTGGGTATAAACAATGGAGGGCATGATGAAGGGATATGTAGGATTGGTTGATAGAGGAAACAAATGGGAACCCTTGAACAATAGAAGGCACGACAACGGTTTTAACCAGATAGTACTAGACTCATGAACACTACAGAGTGTTTAAGATACAGAGATGCAATTACATTAGGGCATATAGGCTAAAAACTCATAAGTTGGTAGGGTTCATACTGAGAGGCTATCAAAATGAAGGTTTATCTGAGGGAGTGCCATGTTTAAGGGGATGAATGCTGCCAAACCATGCTTTTGAATACAGGATATAGTTGTCTTGTCCACTTTCCCCGTCTGATTTTTTAATGAGTCCAGACGGGTAAACTCATCGATATTTTCATGTTTAAAGAGTCTGAAAAGGATTGCAAAAAGAAAGACTCTTTTCCCTACCTGATTAGTTTAATGAGTCCAGACAGGCAAACTTGTCGATTTTTTCATATTTTGAGAGTCTGAAAAGTATCATAAAAAGAACGACTCTATATCTTGTCTGTGTATTTAAAGAGTCCAGACTAGACAACTTGTGGTCTTTTCATATTTAAAGAGTCTGAAAAGATCGTAAAGAGAGACTCCATGGTCATCCCTTTGTCATAGTTGTTAACCAAGTGCAACAAAAGGTTAATAGTATACCCGTATCGATTACTTTTCTGTATTTAATCTATTGAACTCGGATAAAGAGAAACATTTTTCCAATAGATGTCAACCTCATTTTGTTACAAGTATGAGGCGACAGACTAAACTCGTGTTTTGTCTTGACACTTTAACGAGCTCAGTAACAAAAACTCGGGATTTCTCATTTTTTAATGAGCAAGAAAAAAGTACTTGAAAGAATGATAGGGTCATCTTTAGCATGTTTAGCGAGTAGCAAGACACAGCTCGGGATTTCTTTTAGTTTAAAGAGCGAGAAAAAAGTACCTAAAAAGGATGCTCCATTGGTCTTTTTTAGTTTATGAGCTGGAACAAGATAAAAAAAGAGGTGCTCAAAGCATCGTTTCCATATATTTAATGAGTGCAAATGATGAAAAACACAGGGATTTTTATATTTTTTAAAGAGCAATAAAATATACCCAAAAAGTACTTTACGGATCTTGGTATGGATGTTTAACAAGTCCTACTACAAAAAACTTGGAGATGTTTGTATTTTTTAAAGAGCAATAAAATATCTCGAAAAGTGCTCTACCATAGTTAGATAGATTTTAACGAGCTTAACAATGAAAAATTGGGGATGTTTATATTTTTTAAAGAGAAATAAAATATCCCTAATGGTGCTCTATCTATCGTTGCATAGATTTAACGAGTGCAATGACAAAAAATCGGGGATGTTTGTATTTTTTAAAGAGCAATAAAATATCCCTAACAGTGCTCTATCTATCGTTGCATAGATTTAATGAGTGCAATGACAAAAACTCGGGGATGTTTGTATTTTTTAAAAAGCAATAAAATATCCCTAACAATGCTCTATTCATCTGTGTAGTAGTTTAATGAGCCCAAAGAAGAAGACTCGAGGTTTTTCGGATTAATGAGCAAGAAAAATACCATACAAAGAATGCTCGATCTTTCTCGATCTCATGCTTGACATTAGAAGGGTCTATGCCATGAATTTCCTCATAAGACCAAGGAAAAACATCGCGGAAGTCCCTAAACGGGTAGTTGAAGCTCACAATTTCCTCAGGGTTGTGATTGGCTCCACTCTGTATGTTTTCCACGATGCCTATCATGGCAAAAATATCGGGGAGCAATATTTGTGAAATATTGCCCTTGTTTCCTTCTGAGTCCAAAAGTTGGATCGTCGTATATGGTGAGGAAATGATTTCATGTGCATTAGGTGACAGGATTTGAAGAGGCATCATGTCCGAATCAGATATCAAAACATCATGGTACGAATCCTCCCAAGGTCGCTCTTCTAACCTTGTGATCTCTCTAATAGCTTCGTCCCTTGGTAGGACTTGATTGATTGGATAGAAAGAAAGAGCAGTTATGGGAGGAGCAGTGGTACCGTTGGCCGAAACCAAAGTGACCAGAGATTCAGATGCAATTTGAATGGCTTCGCAGGCCAATTCAACTGGTGACAACGGCATTTTTACTCTGTATGTGTCAATCTCTGAAGGAGCCGGTAGGATCCATGGATCAGTCTATTCATGAGGAATAGATAAAAGCATATTGACCATCTGTGAAACCTTTGGTGGTTGAAGAGGGAAACAACCCATGAGGGAAGAAGCCTTCAGTAGACCAGTATCTACACTGACGTAACTATCAGTTCCACCTCCTACTAGGGGTACAAAGCCACTTGGTAATGGGGAATAATCAAGGGTGCAGAAAGACAACTGATCCACGGTAATGATCTTTCCATCCAATGGAAATTGGATGATATGAAAGATAGTGGATACGACAGCCATCATGGCATATGTCCAACTGCAACCCAACAACAAATTATAGTTGAGTTCCTTGTTCACGACTTCTACATCCACCGTTATTATTTTCCTAGCCAAAGTGATGAGAAAACTGGCTAAGTATCCTTTTGGGTAAAAGGTGTGGCCGTAAAAAGCTTTAAGGGAGTTCGACAGTGGGGAGAGGGTTTGGGAACCCAAGGCAAGCCAACATCAATCTGACATGACACAGGTTGAAGCACCTTCGTCGATGACAGTTCGGTGTATACCTTTACCTTTCGATGTGATATGCACCTGAAATGAAAGCTGGTGGGAAAGGGGAGGTTTACACTTGTCCATGTTGAAAATAACAAGCATGGAATCCATAGGGTCAATATTCTCGATAGCTAAAAGCAAAGCTTTCCTTTGGCTGGGGCATGTTTTTAATACTTCAAGCACCGACATAGCCAATGGTGTTTGCACCAAATCTTCTACGATGTTGTAGTGTTGGGCGACACTTGCAGATGTGTTGTGCATTGTGTGTCGAAGTGACCCCTTAGGGGGTCAAATTACAAAGTCCTCAACTGGCCTTTCAATATGAAAATCATTGGGCAGTGATGGGTTTTGACCTACAGATGGTTCTGCTACCGGAGTGACAGGAGCTCCATAAGGTTTGGCTCTTGTGTCTAGTTCTATTGTTTCAAATGTGTAAATGGTAGAACTTCCTTCACCAGCTAAAGGATGTTGCAAATCGTCGCTGCCCCCTGACGTGGGTTGCGGTTGGTTGGAAACAAGATTTTGCTGTTGTTGAGTGGGAAAAGGATTCCTAAGGACAACGGGGGTCTTACCAGAATCCCTTTTGGCAAGGTAATCTATGCATGCCTGAAGCCGAGTACAATGCCAAGTTTCGTGGTCTTCAGTACAGAGTTTGCAAGGAAATCTAGCAGGTGTATCCTTTTCATCAGCAGTAGGTGTAGCAACCTTCTGTTTTGGTTTGGGTTGCTTTATTGACTGCTCCTCAGAAGGAGTGGTCTTTTTCTTTTTCTTCTTTTTCTTACCACTTGATTTCTATGTAGACTGCACAGAGTTTATCACAGTGGTAGGAAGAGTAGTCGATTTGGTAGAGGGGTCCACTGCCAGCTTGACAATGGAACCAATCAGTTGTTTTACAACGATCTCGGAGGTTGTACCTATGATCCTGTTGGCATGTGCTCCATGGTGCTGAGTGGTGGGAGGATTGGGGTTACCAGGAGCATAGGGGATAATTTCGTAGAGAGTGCCAGACTGTGAATAAATCAAATCTAAGTGCTGGGCATGACGTATGGATTGGTCCTCTATGACCGCACCACCTAGAGCGACATCTCTATCGATTTGTGGGAGTAACGACTTACAGAACGAGTCTGTTAAGAGAAAATCAGGGATGGGAGCTTTGACTAACCTCCGCCTACGTCTCCATTCATGGATATGATTGGAGATGTGGGTGGCGGTATCGTGACGAAATGAAGTAAGGAGCTCTGTCCCTGTCTCATAACGGATAGGTAACTGAAAGTGCTTTAGGAACTCCATCGCTAAAGCATCAAAGGTATTCACTGACACACGTGGTAACTCAATATACCACTTTGCAGCATTGCCAGTAAGGGTGCAGGGAAAAATATGTAACCGGACACTGTCATCCACCATAGAGTTAGAAACACACCAGAGATGGTAGGTGGTGACATGAGAGCCCAGATCCTCCCCTTGTTTTTCGCCGAACTTAGGAATGTCCGTCAGTTTTTTATGCAGGATTGGTGACCATTGTAAGTTGTGGTAGATGGGGTCGTTTGTCAACTTGTATAAGTTGGGAATATTCAACGTTGCCAAAAAAGGCAAATTTTTAGGTGCCCTTAACTCGAACCATGGTGATGACGGATGACCTGAGGAGCTTTATGATCCTCCCATCGTTTGGTTCCCCATGGTGTACATGGGTTGTATGGCGTAACAGTTGCTTTGCAGTACGATGTTGTAGATGGTATTTCCATGAGCATTTTGATACTACAGTATGAAGTTGCCCTCGGTATAAGCAGTACCCCCTTGACTCATCTGAGTTTGTGAGTAGGGTACCCCCATGGATTGGTTGGGAATCCCTTGTGGATTCCCAACCGACACAAAACTAATCGTATGGCTTTGATTGATAGAGGGAACACTCATGTCAATCTGCAACTGTCCATGCATGCCTGAGAATGGCGGGGGAACTGTGACATTCCCTGCCAGCATGTGCATATTGGGAACTGCCCCAAATGTTTGAATCTGGGGGTTAGAACTATACATTGGCGGCCGACCTTGGTTTTAGTAAACTGAAATTGCACCCATAGTGCCACATTGAGTGTTATATGGAGCACTATATGTGGCACTAGTTGAAGGTATGCTTTGTGGCACCATAGGAGTGGAACTTGGCATCTGCTGGGTTCCACCTATAGAGGGTGTTATGTGAGTTGCAGTACCTGGGATGAATGAGACTGTGGGGTTCCAGATTACCGGCGTTGTAATGACCATCGACTGGGGAAGTGATGGAGGACAAATAGTGTCTCTATAATTCCACAACCCTTGAGGCGCTGACTGGATAGATGGGAAAGTTCCACCTACTGAAGAAGGAAGTACTGGTACTGTGGGAGTAACTATAGGGTCTGAAAGATTTGTAAGCGGAGTGTTAAAATGAGGAAGAAATCCTTCAGTAAAGAAATCCTCTGGAAAATCAAAATCGTTGGTTGTCCACATACCCTGTGTGTGATTTAGGAGATTGATTCCTCAAAGATGAGGAATCCGAGTAAGTGGAACTCTCATTATGGAGGAAGTCATAACAATCGTTTGGATTGACGATGAGGGCTGGATGTAGCCACAATGACTGTTAAGTTTTATCAAATAGATTTTAATGTGATATTCTTTAAAGTCTCAAAAACGATAGCACTCAAGTACCTAAAAATAAAAAATACACTAAATATATCAATCAGCAAACAGAGGAAATTACCTCACCTGATAAACACTGATTACTGGAGATGAAACCCCATTTCTCAACAAGTAAAAGAGAAGGATGGCCAAATGTATAGTTACGATTACTTTTGAGCTTTTCCCGAACATCAGATTGAGGGGCCAAGTACTCTCGTGAAGATGAGCACCCTCCCAAAAATTGAAGACAAAGTAGGTCCGTCCGTTTTAGGTACCAAGACAACCTATCCCAGTCACCTTGTGTAAGTACCTAGAAGGTTTGGCAACTAGAGAAACCTCAAATCACATACATTACCAGGGGGGACATAGTCGTAGACAAAACACTATGTGGGTAGGATACCCGAGTCCCCAACTTAGTTCCGAAATCCCCGAAGGGACCCCCGATACACAAAATGCCCAAAGGAGTTGTAAGAGAAGGCGAGCTACCTTCAATCACAATCCGATGTTGTCTCGTATTTCGACCCGTTGTGAGTGGAGTGGTCTTGGTAATATGAGTGCAGAAATATTTTTCACTTATTAATGACACTAGTTTTGAGTTTCAACCTTGGGCAATTGACTCACATGCTTATCCCAAGGTCCTAATCTAGCTAATGTTGGTTTGCTCTAAAAAAGAGTAACTGATTGATTTTAATGTAAATTTTAGTGTACTTGGTTATTTGTCTTCGGTAGGGGTGTTGACGTATGAATATGGTGAGACTATCGACTCAATAAACCATGCAGAACAATGCTTTGAAAAAGAAAAAAATTCAATTTCTTATGCAAACAAGTCTTATTCTACACATGTATCATTTCACATATTCATGAATTCGTCAGTGAATCTAAAGCCATTCAACACTTTGCATAACTGAAAGTTTCTTTTCTCAATATTCCCTAACAAATATTGAACCAAAAAAAAAGCAACCTACAACTATTTGACAGAAGGAGATATACAGTTTATCAGCTTTTCTTTCAACAAAAATGATTTTTATGAGAGAAAAACTAAAACATTTTCTTAAAAAAAAAAAATTAAAACACCAAATTTGTTAGCATGATATTGTTGCAGATCTTTCTTTAGCCCCTAAGACAAGTTCCCCCCCTTTTGGTTCACAAAATTTCTTGAAAAACACGGAAATGGGAGACTAATGCTCTGTCTATGTGTAAACAAAGCTTTAGTTTGGCCAATAACGCTCTCTGTGCACAATCAAAGAGCTTTATAAAGCTCTTTGTAGAATAGAAACCTGCGTTAGTGAGGGAAATAGCTCAAAAAGAGGGCTTTTAGGATCAACTTCTGAGGAGAATGCAACTTTGCAAGATGCAACAAGATAGATGGTGGATCAGAAAAGGATTTGAAGAAGTGGGAAGCTCATAGAAGAAAGAGAAGATCCGAGAGGAGTCCGGGTAACCGGGAACTAGATGTATAGTCCCCAGTGGAGTCGCCAATTCTGCTATGGGGTAAAATGCATAGGATTAAAACTACCCTCGAAAGTCTTCCTGGGATCTTCAATAGACTGTAAGGTTATCTGCAAAATCTACCTGTTACACACATGTTCATCTATCAGACATATATTTATAGGGTATGGAAAGAGGATCACCTTTGGTTCTTCTAGATTCGCTTGGAGATCTCTGTGTGGTAAGAAGAAATCCTCCTAACCGGCTCCAAGACGATTCTTGCACAAAGAACAAAGAAAACCAATCACATCATACACTTCTAACAATTAATGTAAGAATCCGTAACAAACATGTATAAATTTATAACTTATCTACTCAACACAACAAGCATCAAAATGAACAAGTAAATGCACAATATCACTGACACTTTGGAGTAGGGAACAAAACCGCAGTCCTATATTCAAAATGGAAGAGTGATTACAACAATCCATTATATCAGCCTTCCTTACCCCTTCTTACTCTCTCTCTCTCTCCTTCTTTCAGCTAGCTCCTGCAAGAATATGACAGTTCACAACAACTCTATGGGCTATCCTTCCAAATGCTCTAATCCCTTTTACAATGTCCCTCTCGCTGCTTATATAGCAATTGAATTAGGGCTACCAAGCTCCATCTAGAGTTTATTAGGGCAAAAACCATGAAATTGCCCTGTTTACAAGCTTTTTCCCATTTGCCTTCATTCTCAGAATAAAATTTCTCCAAATATCTTGATTTTTGGAGTTCCTTGCTTTTCTTGCAAAAGTTTAGGGATTTAATATCTAGATATTTATGGGCAAATTCATTGGCATAACCTTTTGGACATCACTTAAGTTCACTAATGCTCCCCTTGGTCTAACAACAAGAGTTAGCAGGGTGACTAACACTCCTTTATGCTTGTAAACAAGCTTTATAAAGCAGGTTGTCAGTGTATAGAGGGCGTTAGTGTGGATTTTGGGCCTGCAATTGTGGTCACCGCTTCAGTTATCTTGTCTTTCACCTTTGACTTTATTAGGAGGTCAATTTGTCCTATAACATTAGATGAAACCTAAGGAGATGATGACAAAGGATGATCATCAGGTAAGAAGGTGAAGGTACACTGAAATATGATTAGGACCACATGAAGACTCCATTAGATTTACATCCTTTTGGATGATAGATATGAAAAAAAAGAAAATCTCTCATGAAGTTGAAGAAATAAGGGCAACTTATCATTGCCATATCATTATGTCTTAAATCATGTATTGTCGCAAACATTGAAACTCATTTCACGTATTTTCTTTAGTTGTTTTGGTCTCATTTACAACATAGGAAAAGTGTCATATTTTCGCATATTGGCTGTCATACAGCTTGTAAAAGCATATTATGATTGTTTTAAGGGTCTAACTTTATGTATATCAGTTTTCCTAACCATTTAAGCAATGGTCGCACTCATTCACAAAATTTTGAGCACTATTGCACAAGTGTCATCACAGTCATCACAAAGTGTATCTTAAGTGTTGCACTTGTTGTAGCTGGTCATTAAGAGGTCATATGGAGGGAAACTTGTTGATCATGTGTCATGGGTGATATATGTTGTTGCTTCATCAGTTATTCTAAGTGTGAGATCATAGTTGAAATCTTATCACTATACACATCAGTCTCACCGGTTTCACACTCAACCATTTCTGAAGAGGCTTCCTAAACAAGAAACGTGGCTCCACCTAACCTGCCTAGCCTGTACACTCCACAGTTTGAAACCTCAAGGTGTACAATTCCAACTTTGCACCACGTGATGCACATCTCCTGTCTCCCAGGACTGCTACATTGCATAGTTTTTTTTCCCAAGGTCCACCCTTGACCTCCAAGATTGCGTAATTAGTCCTCCATCCTGGCCCTAACTATGCACTACATAAGCACAAGCCTCAAGAGCTTTCCCTGAGCATATGAACCACAAAATTTGGTAGTATCTCAGTCTCCCTTTCCTCCTAAAACTGCGCAGTATGTCCTCCCAATGTCTATCCCCTCAACCTTTTTCACTGTTACCAAGGATTGTGCAGTTTTTTCCCTCAGTCTAGCCTGAATTGTCCACTACTCTGTCTTCATTATCAAGCCTCACCCCTCACTATTTGAAATGTGAAATTGCGTAGTAACTAAGCTATATCTCTCGACCTATCACTCATTCCCAACTCAGTTAATGAATCTAAATGCACTATATTAGAAAATGGGTTTTCCAGACTAATGTTGTCCCACCATGAGTGAGTTGCAAATGAAGGTACTCTCTCACACCATGATAGGATGAGGAATAAGGAGATGCCAAAAGGGAAGCATGTTGAAATAAATATTTATATCTATACATGCAAGCTTATCAGTGGAGGCAAAGCAATGGGACACCAATTTGTGACCAAAACCCAAGACTTGAGATCATTAAAGACTCCTTATTACCAAGTTATGAGGAGGTGGAAGAAAAAATAATTCTCAAGTAGATATCAAAGACACAACATCCGTAGTGGTGTGAAACTGCCACATCATCAAGTAGTCCATGTCTTCAGTGTCATGTCATGTCATGTCATGAGTTTTCATAGTCCACATCATCATTGTGAATCATGCATATTCAATATTCATTGTAAAGTCAAAGTCCAAAGGACACACATGGAATATGAAGAGTCATGTAAGTTGAAAGGTCATAGGAAGTCAAACAATCATGAGGGTAGTCAAAGAGTCATAAGGAAGGTGAAGCATCACCTCTTGGTTATATGTACACCCTCATTGTATGAGCAAAGCAAGTTTCAGCTTGTCTCCTCCCGCAAGGCACTAGAGAGACAAATCAATTCTTTTGAGGTGCAAGGAGTGGCTCCAACACTCCACAATGTGAGCTAGTGATGTTTGTTGTATACATGTGTCTTGAAACTTTTACTTAATAACAAAAGCTTTCAAGGCTAGCATGTTCTCCATGCATGGATTATGGATATTTGTAAGACTATTCTGTGAATGTTGTAATTCATGTTTTCTTTCATCTGTGCTAAAGTATTTGAAATATTTCAGTTATTTTGGTACTTATCATATTGAGAATGTGTTCTAATTTCTATTATCATTGTCGTATCCTTGTGGATTATTCTGTTGGATATTCGACATATCTTCCTCAGCATATTGGTTTCATTGACCATCGAATCTCTATGGACTATTCTACTTGATGTTTCACAGACGCTTCTTGTTCATGTGTGTCTCTACTAGGGTGGTACTACTACCTCTCTCGTAGAGGCTCACTTCTCCTCCCCTTTGGAATGAAAGAAATTTGACACACATATTATTGAACACTCACCAAGCACATCCCCTAGCTTTTTGAAAGCGCATGTGAACTTATCTCTCTTGCTAACAGTTAGAGCCAAGTCATATGTATAATAATACATGGCAACCAGGCCAATATTTTGGATGGGGCTCCTACTCCAAATGGTGTGAGGTCTAATTGGGACTTCACATCGAGGATGGGATTTCAACACCATCAACAGTGGTGTTATAATTTGGTCAATATGGCAAGATGAGCCCATTGACTATGGTTTGAATCTCTTATCTAAATTGGATCATACTTAAATCCTACTCCCGAGGTTTCCCTTTATCAATTTTCAATCCTCGATGAGCCTCTCTATCACTTGAAATAGTTAATGTCTGATGGTGAGGATGGAACATCCATAACCAAGTACATTTTTTATTTTCTTAAATTTTGTGAATCTTACGAAATTAATGATGAAGAGTTTTCTTATGTGCTTTCCTTCCTCGCACTTGAAGGCCATGCTAATCAACGGTGCCATATCTTTCCACCTACTTCCATCCATTCCCTTCATCATTTCCTCAGGGAGATTCATCAAGCCTTTGACAGGTATAATTATTAAGATGTTTGTAAAATAATAAATCTCTTAAGAATGAACCCTAATGAATCAATTGAGGATTTTTCTAATCGATTCTTTCACCTTTGTTGTGAAATTTTTGAATAAGATGTGAATCTAGATTTCTTGAAATAAGTGTTTGAGCACTTGGTTCTTATCTCTTTACACGATGAACCTCAACCCCCTGATTTTCCAACTTCCCAAACTCTTTTGCATCATGAGACACCTCTAATTTTAGAGGAGTTATGTACTTCTTCTTTTGTTCTTTGTCCTCCTCCTTTTCTAGTTCCTATGAGGGTTCCTCTGCACGATAGTAATAAAATCAGAAAATCTGCAAATCAAATTCCTCATCCATATTCTCATTCTTCTTTTGTTTCTCATGACTTAGATTTAATGGAGGAAATCCCAGAATGGCTCATGAAGCCCATGGGGAAGGCAAACTTCCCCATTCCACAACATGGTGTTATCATTCATAACTCTAGCCTCCAATATAATATAGATTTTTATGATCCTATATCATCTACATGCCATGACTCTTTGTACTATGATCCATATGATCAATCTGCTCCACAAGCTAGTCTTTCACACTCTCTTGATTTTTTTCATTACTGGTTCAAATTGCGATAAGTTACACGGTAGTCACTTTACATAGGTAGAGGAGAAGGAAGGTGAAGATGCTTTTGATCTTTCTTATTTTTTTCAAGATCCTCCATGTCAAGATGATGTGCTTCCATTCTTGGATGATTGCCAATTTGCTAATCTCGATAGTGAATCACATGAAGTCACCTCTTTCGTTCAATTTGTAACCTTTGGAAACAATCATTCTCATAATGATGACTCTATTCATGTTTGCAATCATGAATGCCCAAGTGCATTATTTGATTTTTCGAATCCTCCAGAACATGTTGATCTAACCAAATTAAATCTGTGTTAAGCAGTAAAAAGGGTCTTTTTAAGCTCTATTTACCCTACATTAATTATCAGTCTAGGTATGATGTTTTATCTCAAGAGTGTACTCAGTCTGAGGCAGTCACTCGTTCAAGGGTAATGCTTGCAGTATAGTGCTTTACAAAGATAGATAAATGCTGAAAACAAACTCTAATTGTAATAGCAAGAAACTTAAATGCTTTGTAACTAAATCAAGAAACTACAGTAATCATCAGTCAAGGATGCAGTAATGATAACTCTTTCCTTTGTAAACTGATGTAAATGAAAACCAATCAAAGGAAAGATCTCCAATCTGAGAACTAGACAGCAGTAGTCAATGTTCGCTACAGTTGTAGATCTTTCTATTCACACCAAAGAAAATACATGAAATAACAATTCGATTAACAGAAAAGGAACAACAACTAATCTATTGAAGAGATCGAACAACAAAGATTAATCTACAGGAATGAATTAAGCAGCAATCTTAATCGAAAGGAATTTTAACAGAAATATTTAACTAATAAAGGAATTGAGCAGAAATCTAAGAAAGGATCAAAATCTTAAGTAAGTCTACGAAAACTGAACAACAAACTTAATCAAGTGTGAACACACATCGACTATGGAATCGGTAATCTTATTCTAGCATAATGGAGATTAACCATAGTTATAAAGGAATGGAAATTGCAATGATAATGGAACAATAATCTAATGAACAACAATCACAATTGTAAGTAAACCGTAGCTAAATGAACAACAATGCCAATTTGTAAATGAACAACAATATCAATCTGTAAATGAACGAAAATGTCAATCTGTAAATGAACAACAATGTCAATCTGTAAATGAACAACACTATCTAAATTAGACAGTGCGATATTATTTTAGAATGAACAACATAACATTTGTAGTTTCAAATAATAACCTTGCTATTTCAATTAGGAATTCGATATAACAGAGCAAGTCAATGAAATGTCAAGGAACATAATATTACTAAAGAAAGTGAATTTAAAGGAATGCAAAGGAAATCAAACCACACAATTGTAATTGGAAAATAATGATACAGAAAGCAAGTGATCCACTAGGGCTAGGCCCTTAGCCAACAGGGATGCACTGCTAAGGTTACTCCACGATCATATAACAGAACAACAATTGAGTTATATATTAATCATAAAGGCAAAGTTACAACTATCTCTCTTTAAAGAGAGTCAATGATCAAAGTTCAGATTACACAGTAAATTCTACAAATCAACAATAACATTCACCCCCTTGGGCTAGCAGCGCTATCGCTTTTTATAATGGCCAGGCAGAAATATGAAAAATACAGATAAGTCTTGAGGTAGCGATCCCTCAGGATCAAAGGATCTTGAGGGATTCGCCATATCTTTAATATTCAGTTATCGTTTCATCCTCTTGCACTGATACCACGTTTCTTCTTCCTTTTCCTGGTCCATGTGCTCCGATCTTGATTTCCTCATCTGGATGTAGTTTCCTATCAAAGGGACAGTAGTTGGTTCTGATTTGTCTTTTCCTTCGAAATCACAATTTTCCATTTTCTTCACTTTTTACATAGAAAAGGACAATAATTAATCATTTTACTTCAATCACAAATCTCATTAATTCTATCATAATCCTTTAGCATATTACCATATTAGAATGTGAAGAAGTTATTATTTAAAGGAAAAGATAAAGAAATAAATGGTAATTATGTACCTTTTCCAATGCTCAACAATCTAGAATATGGTCCAGCCAAAGAAAATGCTCATATCGAAACTTCCTCTTCATCTCATAATCACTGGTGCTCTACTATTTGTGATGCACCTGCTTGTGACAGAGATACTCCATGCTCTTCAACTTCTTCATCCAATGAGTTAAATTTTTAATTGATCCAAGTTGGTGAGATTGTCTATGATTAAAATCAACACAATTAAATCATTGAGTACCCTTTCCATCCCTCATCATCTTTTATCTTGCATGAAGACAACTATCCAAACCAGATTTCTCATGACATTTTCCTGTTTCATACATCTTTAGATTTGTGGTCATATGAATATTTTAACTTGAGTAATGTGGTTTTTGAAGTTGAAAAATATGATCAAATTAGTGATAGATATGGTTTCCACTAATATAATAGTTATCTCATCAAGATTAGTGATGAGCACTAGTATTGTAGCAAGATTGTTGCAACTCGCGGAGCTACCAACTTTACTTTATCAACACGGGGTTCATACAAACTTGGAGGTGAGAGTGTTATATACACAAGAGAAGTAATGGTTCTGCCTTTTTTCATTGTTGAGCTGGGGAGAGACCACTAGGTTTTTCAAGCTAGACTTCTATGGATTCAGAAGAAGCTTGATTGCTTGTGAAAGAAAGAGAAATCTACTCTAGGAGAAAGCTTTTCTACGGAAAATAAGGAAAATGACTGAAATCCTATGCTAAAAACACACCATTCTCTAACTAACTATTGAGAAATTATGATTTACAATAATTCCAAGCTAAAATGTATGAAATGATACTATCTAAAGCATGGAAATTCAAGACATCAAACATCACTATTGTGCATGTAAAGGACTGAAATAAATTTGTTTTGTTCTTTTTATTCTTTTTCTAGAAAATCAAGTGTAAACCCTAATCTCTTTTGGTGATGTGGCAAGTGGCTTAGTGGTGTTGGTGGATGGTTTGGAGGTTTAGGAGATGGCTGGAGGTTTGGGAGACCCTTGGGTGACTTGGTGTGGCTTTCTAAAGGTTTTCCCTCAATTTGGCCTCAAAACAGGCCACTACAGGAAAACCTACAAGATACAACCAAGAGCAAAACGATGGTTTCTAGAGGTGATGGAAGGCTTAGGGAAGGTGGTGGATGGGTGGAATGGAGTGAGAAAATTAGTAGGATCATTCAAAACACAAAACCAAGGTTAGGATATGGTTGGATTCACTCAACATGCTTGGAGGAATTTCTATGTAAAATGATGAGATTGGTGAAGATCTTGGAGAGAGCAAGGAATGATTATGGATGGATGAAGTTGGAAGGTGGTTGCCTACTATGAGATCCCTTTATATTTATAAAGAACCTTCTACATAAAACATTTATAATTTCCAAAAATTTGTGTAAACAAGAAGAATCCTAACAATCTAGCAAAGCAAAATTCAATGAACTGGTTGTCTACTTCATGCATCAGGAAAATTGTTGAATAAAATGGAATCATGGATGAGATATACTATAAGAAAAAGGATGGAAGAGATGGTAATTAAATCCTACACTTGCAAAAATGATCAAATGCTGGTTCAAGTATAGTAAACTCTAAATCTTATGAGAAAATGGAAATCTGTCTTTTTGGGGCTGCATAAGGGTCGTTTCCTCAAATCATGATTCCTAAGGGAAGAGGTGAGGCCAAGACACCTACTGAAATCTTTATGGTGCTCCTTTTATCCCTTCTAACTTGCTATGAAGTAAAGCACAAATGGAAGCAAACTAATAAACAACTAATCAAAACTACATTACTTGCAATGAAATATGTCTAAAGACAATTTAACCATGAATCTATGAAACTAAGCCAAGCATAAAGATGCAAGAAGAGGAGCCTTTGCTTCTAGGGTTGGGCCCTAACCCAAGAGCTTCAACCCTCTGAGTTTACTCAGTTTTGGATCAAGAAATCGCACATTCTCATTATCAAAATAGAAAATTACATCAATGTCTGCCACAAGTCTGGAGCTCAAAAATAACTAGTGTTTTTACAACAAAAATTCGAATCCTAATGAGGCTCTAGGCCTCTCTACTTATACAAATAAAGTCCCCAATGAATTCCTTAAATATAGGGAGGCTTGGCTGCCAAACTTGAGATGAACTAACTCTTTATCTATCACTTGCTCGACTACCTTTTGATCTTCATGACTTGGTTGATTGCACTCCGAGCTGGTGTGATTAATGGAGGAATATTCGAATGGGGGAGGAGTAAATGAGGAGGATTTACCTCCTACAATCTCTCTCCCTTGTCCCATTCAAATTTCAAACCTTATTATTGCCAAAATTCCTTGATTTTCTCTTCCAAACCTGCATTCAATGCATATTAGTACACTAGGCATAATATCTCACTTTAACTCATCTCATTAAACAAAATATAACCAAAACATGTAATAAATTATGAGAATAGTTGATTTGACTAGCTAGGAGGTGAATTAAGGCCCATATAATTACCCAATTATGAGGCTTATCATCAACTCCCTACTGAAAGTGTTGCTAGTCTACTGCAACTTAATCAATATCCATGACTTTCATATCTCTAGTGGCCTCCCTTACATCCCATGCTTCTGCTATGGTTTCCTCTTCTTATGCATAGAATCCTGCCTTCTTTTCTACCTCCTCCCACTGCTTTCTTTCTTCTTCTTCCTTCCTTCCTTTTAACATCCCCAAGAGTGGTGGTGGACTGAGTTTCAAGCCAATCCAATTGACTTTGAACCTTTGGATGGATTGTTTGTACATGGGTGTCATATTCAGTGCTTCTCTCATCCTTTGAGGAGAGTGGTACTCTATGATCTTCAAACTGTATGGCAAAGCATTCCATCTCCTTAGGAAATATTGCATGCTGTCATCCCCTAACAATCTGAACATGCCCTTAAAATGTGTAATGTCTTGCCCTTGGTTAGCAAGATAGCTGGGTGCAAGTTGAGGATCATTTACAATTAAATTATATGTGCTAATGACAGCCATTGGTTTGGACTGCTCAGCTTTGATCATAAGAGGATCTATTTGTTCCCTTGTCAATATTTTCTTCATTTTTGTAGCCCTTGCTTCCTCATGGTTCATCCATGATGCCAAAGCCATCAATTGTAAATACCCTAGCTTTGCTTTAGGGTCCCATACATTCATATCTGTCAAAGCCATTTTATGCAAGTAGAACGTAGACATCTTAGCCCTATCCTCTAATGTACTTTGATCATAGAGATAATGAACTGTCTATAATCCTGGAATCGCATGGTGCCTCTCCGTGCTAGGGTCTTGATTTGGAATTACAGCCACTGTTCCTTAAGGTATAATGCATAGGACTTAACTGGAATCCTGCACTAGTTGCTTCCAAAGATAGACTAGCCATGGATGCCAATTGATTCTCTCTTTCTTGTAGATGTCCTTTACACCATGAGGATATAGAGGGCAAAGATGAGGATATAGAGGGCAAAGAATAAGGGAAAGGCATAGGTAAAAAGGGCAATGGAAAAGAGGGGGTAGAAGACAAGGAGGAGTCACCTAGGGTGTCTCCAGAATCCACTGAGAGAGAGGCAATAGCTTCCCGCACTTCCCTTAGTACCCCTATCAAACAAAAAGGAAAAAGGCAAAGGCAAGCCCCCTTATACTTCATAACAAGGAAAAGCACAAGGATAAGGCAGGGAAAACCCACAACTCTAACCAAGGTTCCCATTGTTATTGAGGACTCACCTAAACAGGAGGAGAATATGGCTCCTCCTATAAAAACTCAAGAAGAAGGATCCTCAACACAAACCTCCCCTAAGTCTCCTATCACCTATGTGAGAAGGCCTATAACCATGTATACCTCATCTAAAGAAAAAGGAATCCTATAGGATACACAACAGGACCTACTGGAAGCAGAGGCAGTCCTATAGGAAACTCTACTAAACCTACATGACACTCAAAAATTAGAGGAGGAAAGAAGTAAGCAGCCAAAAATAAAGAGAGAGGAGCAAGAGCTAAGGGAACCTAGTCGTCAAACTGAGTCTTCATGATAGCCTCTCTTTCCCTCAATCTACTTAGGTCCCTTCCCATATCTTTGAGCTTTTCCTCCATGTGACCAATGTCCTCCACTCCCTTGGACTTGGAAATCTGCATCTATCTATGAGTTCTAGCTCTTTCTTTCTCAAACCTAAAGAATACTTGAATGGAAAATTTTTGTGGAATGCCCTTGCCCCCTCAATAAATCTGTAGTAGGAGTCAAGATTAGGTTGATGACTAGGTTCCCTTAGCTCTTACTCCTATCTCTTTATTTTTGGCTGCTTACTTCTTTCCTCCTCTAAGTTTTGAGTTTCATGTAGGTTTAGTAGAGTTTCCTATAGGACTGCCTCTACTTCCAGTAGGTCCTGTTGTGTATCATATAGGATGCCTTTTTCTTTAGATGAGGTATACATGGTTATAGGCCTTCTCACATAGGTGATAGGAGACTTAGGGGAGGTTTGTGTTGAGGATCCTTCTTCTTGAGTTTTTATAGGAGGAGCCATATTCTCCTCCTGTTTAGGTGAGTCCTCAATAACAATGTGAACCTTGGTTAGAGTTTTGGGTTTTCCCTGCTTTATCCTTGTGCTTTTCCTTGTTATGAAGTATAAGGGGGCTTGCCTTTTCCTTTTTCCTTTTTGTTTGATAGGGGTGCTAAGGGAAGTGCGGGAAGCTATTGCCTCTCTCTCAATGGATTCTGGAGACACCCTAGGTGACTCCTCCTTGTCTTCTACCCCCTCTCTTCCATTTCCCTTTTTACCTATGCCTTTCCCTTCTTCTTTGCCCTCTATATCCTCATCTTGCTTATCAGTTTCCTCCTTTACATATTCCTCTATTTCTTCATCACCTTCTTTCTCTTTCTCTTCCTCTTCATCCTCATCTATCTCAACTTCATCGCTCTCTGCTTCTTCTCCATCTGTTTCTATCTCTTCTTCATCCTTTTCACTGACAGTAGGGCTAATATCATATGTGAGGGCTTTGATATCCTCATCTGTCTGCATGTATTTGAAAATATCCCATGGGATAGGAATTCTAAGGTTTTGGAGGGCATCTTCTATGCTGATTCTAATTAACCCATGGTGGGCTAACTGTTGGTGGTTTCCTTCCTGTACCTTTATGCTTGTATCTATCAGTGATTGTAGAAGGAAGTATGGTATGTTGAGCCTATGGTGAGGAGGTGTTTCTGCTCCAAATCTTAATTCTTCAAGGAGCCTAAAGTGATAACCATAAACCACACTATACCTACCTTGACATTATATGTATTTTATAAGGTGGTAGCTTACCTTATTCCAAGGGTATGGTAGGCTTGTTCTCCTTACTCCATTCTTGTCCTCAATGGGCTCCTCTCCCTCTAAAAATAATTTCTTCTTAGCAGTCTGGCTATCTCCCTTGTTTTCCTTTCTCCAAGGCACTCTTCGGGAAAGTGTGGTAATTTTGCTTATGAGTTTAAGGGTGAGCTCTGTGAAGAGGCCTCTCACCACAACAATGGCAAGGGTTTTGGTTAGTGGAATGAGGAAGAGAGAAAAATCTCGGGCCACTTCATCATCATACCCCTCAAGTTCTCAAAATACCCCATCCAATTATGCCTCGTGAATATTTCTAACACAGGATGGTGTTGGTGAATCCTCACAGTGTTAATGGGCTCCCTTATATTAAATCCCCCTGTCATTTTTTCTGGTGAATTTTGAGCAGCAATGATGGTTGATACAAATTTTAATGCAGGAGGAAATGTGACTGAAATACTTGAGGAGACAATTCCTTTACACAACTATCAAATTCACTCAAAATAGGATATTTTTTTGTTCTATTCACTTGGAAAAATGGAAGGAAATGCAAGCCTGCCTCCTCATGGTGTTTCTTGTAGCCAACCCCTATGTTTTCCATTCTAAAATTGGTCTCGGCCAATCTTGTAGACTATCTAACTGTATCTTGTAGGATTCCTGTGTAATCTTGTAGGAAGTCTTGTGTGATCCTGTAAGAAGTCCTGCGCAGGAGAAAGATGGAATTTTTCTCTTCTGTAGGTTGTTGGGGTACAAGAGCAATTTTTCTAGAGTGATCCTTGAGGAGATGAATGCATGGATGCATGGGGATCAATTATTATTTCCTCTTATGGTCGAGTTGAGTGAGGTGGTGTGCTGGCAGCGGAGGTACGATTTTTTTCTATTTTTGGACCATTGGCCCCAGTACCACCTCATCATTCCCCTCTCCTCATAATAAAGTCCCACTTCAGGCATTCATATCCCGAACTGTCTTTTTTCTCCTCTTTTTTTTTACTTGACTGCCACCACGTGTGGGAGGACCAACTGTTTTTTCTTTATTGACTGAATGAAGGTGGCCAAGTTAACTGGCCACCTTTTTCTTATAAACCAACTCACTCACAACCTTTACATCCTTTGAGTACATAATTAAAATGAGAGAGTGAAGCGAGATACTTACCTATGGTGCTAATAGCTTTCTACATTTTGTTGAAGACATGAGGTGCATGTTGTGTGTTGGTTGCATGTTATTTTTCCTTCCTTTTTTATTTCCCTCTGATGATTACCTTGATGTGCAAGTACCTGGTGTTGAAGATGATGGTGTTGCTACTACTTTGGAGCTTCTTCTACCTTTGGATCTTCATGTTGGAAGCTTTTTGCTACTCATGATTTTTATTCTGTGGGATAGGATGCTACAATATTTCCTACAGGATGTCCTGTAGCTTCTTCTCCCTCAGAATTTTTAATCATTTCTTTTGCTAGGACTTTGAGGATGATGACATGGATAGAGAGGAGGTATAGGAGTGTAAAAAATGATAAGTGCACTCAAGTGATGTTCCCTTATGCTCCCTGTTTCATTTTCCTATGTGTTTTCTTTTGAAGACTGTGAAATTTGTTTTTGAAAATTGATATTTTTTATGATGGATGTAGGGGTGATCATGGTGGAGAGAGGTATGGCAATGAAGTTATGATATAGGTTTTTCTTTATTTTTTTGACATGGGCATGCCATTTCCTTGCCCTAGGATTACTCATTTTAGGATTTCGAAGCCACTGTAATTCCTACAGGATCATCCTGTAGGTTTTCAAGGGATCCTGTAGAAAACACAATACCCTTGCAAATTGAGGAAAATGAGTGAAGAAATGAAAGGAATGGTGGAATGATGAAAGATAATGGATGGAAAAATAAAAATTTGAGCGAAATAGATCCCTTTTGATTCTCCTTTTCTCTTTGATCGTCCTCCTACTAACCTGCAAACAATTTTTCATGATTTTTTTTTCTCTTTTTCTATTTTTTCTTTTTGAAAGCAACTAGCCTGCCTCCAAAAGGTTTTCATTCTAGCTGCTTGCCCTAGGTGCCTTAAGAGAGGTTTTCACCCATAAATATTTTTATTTGTCTTTTTTTTTGGACACCATTTGGCCACCCCAAGAGGTTTTGAGCCCAATAGTGGGACTCAAGTGCCTCATGGAGGTTTTCACCTGAGTCCTTATTTTTTTCTTTTCTCAGTGACTTGACGAGGCAGGAGCTAAAACTTGCTCCACCACCATCACTTTTTTATTGATACCATCAATGAACTCTTGCTCTGACAATGGCCTCTTGTAAAATTTTAGTTTGTGCCCATTAACAAGTAAAGGAATGGACTTTACATCTATGGTTCTGATCTGCACTGAACCATTATCATGAAATCTCTATATAACATAAGGCCCTAACCATCTTGTCCTTAACTTTCCCTTAAAGTATTTATATCTAGAATCATATAACAAGGCTCAATCACCTTCTTGAAATTGCTTGTCCTTGATGTTCTTATCATGCCAGATCTTCCTTTCAAGTTGAGTTACCTCTGTGTGTAGGATGGCATGCATTCTGAACTCATCTAAACCATTCAACTGGAGCAACCTCTCTTTTTGTGCACTGATGAGATCTATATCTAGTTGGGCTGCCATCCTCAATGTGTTATACTCAAATTAAATGGATATCAGGGCATTTTTCCCAAAGACCAACTCATAGGGTGTGAATCTAGTGGTGGTCTTCTAGGTGGTATTAGAGGCCCAGGTGGCCTCAACTAGTTTATTTGCCCAATCTTTCATATTGTTGCTAACCACTTTGGTCAAGATGTCCTCCAGCACTCTGTTGGTTACCTCCACTTGCCAATTAGCTTGTGGGTGATAGGGAGTGGATGTCTTATGCTTGATCTTTTGCTGGACGAGGAAGTGTTCAATCATGTTGGAGGTAAACTGGATGCCTTGATTAGTGACTAGTTCTCTAGGGTACCCAAATTTGTAAAATACATTCTCCTTTAAGAACTTAGCCACATTCTCCTCTGTTGTTGCCTTAATTGCTTTGGTTTTAGCCCACTTAGTTAGATAGTTAGTGCACACAATGATATACTTGTTTTTCTTGGAAGGAGGGTCAATAGGTCCAATGAAGTCCATGCCCCACTTATAAAATGGCTCAAAAGTCACTTGAGGTTGCAGAGGAATTTCATCTCTTGGAGTAGGCTTTCCCATCCTTTGGCACTGATCACACTGACCAGTATATATTTTCACATCTTGATGAAGAGTGGGCCAATAATACTTAGCTTCTAACACTTTAAATGTTGTCCTTCTTGCTGCAAAGTGACCTCCACAAGGCCCATTACGACAAGTTAGAAGGATGTCAAAGACTTCCTCTTCCCTAACACATCTTCTCATAATTTGATCTGGGCCAAGTTTGAAGAGGCTGCCACCAATCCAGGTGAAGGGGGAGTTCTTCCTCACAATCTTGTTTTTCTCTTTGGAGGACAGATTCGGTGGGAACTGTGTAGATACCAAATAGTTTTCTATGTCAGCAAACCATGGAGAGAGAACTGAAATGGAAAATAAGTGCTCATTTGGTAACTGATCATAAACCATTCCCTCTTCACCTGCAGGAAAAGTTAATGTGGAAAAAAAGTTTGCAACAACATCTTCCTTGCTAGGATTATCAACAATAGTTAGATCAAACTATTGTAATAACAATAACCATCTAATAATTCGGACAATCACATCAGGTTTATTCATTAAATATTTGATTGCAGCATGGTCAGTATGTATAATGTTTAATAGCATGTAATATAATGCCTAAATTTGTTCAAAGAATGCACAACAGCCAAGAGCTCCTTTTCGGTCACTGTGTAGGTTCAACCTTTGATAGATTCTTATTGATAAAGTAAGTGGCATAAGGTAACTTCTCATCTATCTGGCCTAGGGCTACTCCTGTAGATTTGTGTGAGGCATCAACATGAATATGAAAAGGAAGGGGCCAATTTGGGCCTCGAAGAATTGGTGTAGTGGTTAACTTGTCCTTCAGGGTGTCCAGGGCCTCTTGACAAATTTTTGACCATACAAACTCAAAGTCTTTGGCTAATAAACCAAATAAAGGAGAAGCCAACTTGCTGAAGTCTTTTATAAACCTTTGGTAGTATCCAGCTAACCCTAGGAAACTTCAGACATCTCTCTACTTTTGTGGAGGTGGGACCCTTTGGATGATAGTTATTTTGTTTGGGTCCACCTATAGTCCTTGTTGAGATATTGAATGACCTAGCACGGTCCCTGCAATCATCAAGAATTCACATTTCTCAGGACTAAGAGACATGTTCATTTCAATGCATTTGTGCAGAACCTTACCTAAGCTGGATAGAGCCTCCTCGAAATCACCTCCATAAGGTGTGAAACCATCCATATAGATTTCTACCACATCATGGACTAACTCGGCAAAGATACTCAAGACTGCTCTTTGAAAAGTGGCAAGATGATCCGGATTTAAACATGAACGCAACAGATTACAGATATAACCATAAATATAGAGATGCGATAAGCATAAATATAGAGATGGAGCGGAATTAATAATTCATTTCATTACTGTAAAATACTGAAATATGCTTAGAAACATAAATGGAAAGAAACCAGCTAGGGCGATGGTAGCTTATCTCTGAGAAGAGATGTGGTGGCTACATGCCTCTAAACTATGTTACATTGAGGCTCAAAGGCCTATTTATTGTTGAAAAACAATGGAAAACCCTTAACATCCCAAAACCTAACCCTAGAAGATGTTTTGGGTAAGTTGTACATCAACTTCCCAGGTCGTAACTGTGGCACCCAATCTTCGTTTGACGCATACAATAGCTTGTTAGAAAGATCTATCCGAGCACTACAACTTTGGGAAGAAAAAAATGGGTCCATGGACCCATGTTGCTACCATATTTCCAAAAAAACGTCGTTTAGGGCCTCAAAACAGCTCCAAAAGTTAAGGACCCAAAAATTCGCTAAAAATAGTAAATTGTGCTACAATTACGGAAACTGAAAAATATAATTGTGGGGGTCCAAATGGGATAGGTGGGCGGTCACCAACATCCACCTGGATCACAGGATCATTGCATAGGCCAAAAGGAAAGACCCTATAGGCAAAAGTACCCCAAGGACAAGTGAAGGTGGTATTATCCTGGTCTTCCGGGCTAATCTGGATTTGATTGTACTACTGAATCCATCTAGGAAAGAGAAAAAATTTATCCCTGCTAGGCCATCTATCACTTGGTTGATGAAAGGTAGAGGGAAATGGTCCTTCTTTGTGGCTTTGTTTAACTCCCTTTAATAAACACAAATCCTCCACTTACCATTTTTATTTGGAACCAACAACAAAGGAGAGATCCACTCACTATCTAAGATAGGGTAAATGAATCCTAAATCTAGCAGTTTTTGAAGTTCTTCTTTGACTATATCTTTAAGAGCTAGATTCATCCTCCTTTGGGGTTGCCAAACTAGCTTGCAACCTTCCTTGATATAAATATGGTGAGTACACATTGAGGGGTGCACTCCCTTCATTTCTTGGTAACTCCAAGCAAAGGCATCCAAATGTTCCTTTAGCATGTTTCGCAACTTTTCTTCTTAGAGAACAAAAGAGATGGATTGATTTTCAAAGTTCTCTCGGGGCTGAATTCTATGGTTTTGACACAGATAGGGTTGGAATCAGCTAAGCATAGATTAATCTGATGGTTTTTTTGGGTTTCCTTTACTACTTCTTCCAAGGAAAATGTATTAGGAGTTGAACTTTGGAGAATGTGTTCGATCAAGTCATCTTCATCCTGCTATCCCCCTACCATGGTTGTTTCTAAAGTATAAAGTTGGGTAGAATAAAATTCGTCTTCCTCCTCCTCTTCCAGCCACAAAGGTAAGCCATCTTCTAGAGATGGCTAAGAAAGAGGGTATATGACTAATTGCTTGGACATATGCCCATTCTTGATGGTCATATTTACAGCTCTGCAGCTAATGTGAGCATCGACAGTGGAAAACCAGGGACTACCAAGGATGAGAAGGTAACCATTAAGCTTAGCCTTAGGTTGGAGAACTAGGAAATCTGCAGGGTATTCCCAAGAATCAATGGAGACCATCACATCCTCCACAATTCCCTCAAGGGCCACTATGGAGTGCTCTGCAAGTTGCAGAACTGTTGTGGTCTTCCTTAATGAACCTTGGAGCTTGAGCTTGAGCATGGTGTCCTTGGTCATCACATTAATGGCAGCCACAAGATCAATCAAAGTGTGTCAGACAATGGTGCTATTGATGTGCACATCTACTATAGGGCTTCTAGGTTCCAAATACTTTGGACAGATTACCTACCCCAACAATAAGTTTGAAAGTTGTCCAATGACATTAATGGTATGGGAATCTCTTCTTCGCCTCCCTGGATGCTTGACGCACTTCTCCTTAATCAACCTGATGTAAATAGGCACATCCTTAATATCTTGAAGAAGTGGAATTTTGACACAGGTTTTTTAATTCTCCCAGAAGTTCAATCTCTTCTGGGGTAGGTTGGAGTGGTTGGGTTAATCTCTCAGGAAAGGGTGGTGGATTTACTTTAAGCACACTTTCCTCTCTTTCTTCCTCAACCTTCATAGGTGCAAGTAGAGGTTTGTTGTCCAGGAGTACTCTCCCAGATCTCAGGTTGATTTCTTGAATCTCCACAACATAAGCTGGATATGATGTCTCTCCACTGTATACTTGTTGTCCCTGTCTATTGTTCGAGTTTGGATTTGGTTGGGTAGGCATATGGGGTTGTTTAGGTGGAGCAGAGTATAAAATCTATGGTTGGGCAGGTGGTCAAGGCAATAAATCTGGAACATTGTTGTAGTGGGGCCTCCACCCCTGGGGTGGTGCATTCCACTAAGGTTGTGGCGGAGCATATGGTTGAAATGATTCGTTGGCTTGTTGGGAATGATAATGAGGTGCAAAGGACCAAGGAGGAGGTGTAAACTCGGAAGGATGAGCAGGACCCCCCCAAAGAGGTATGGATGTGGTCTGGTTGGGGTTATAATATGCATGGAATGACCCTTGCATGCCCTGCTAGTATGGCCTAGGCCCATGAGGTCTCCTTTGGTTTATGTAGCAGAGCTGCTCAGTGACCCCTTTAGCTCCTTGATATACAAATTTGAGTCCAGGTAAAGACAGGCACTTGTCTCTGGAGTGGTTTTCTTCACAGACTGAGAAAATTTCAATAGAATTCATTGGACATTCGTTCCTAGGGTGCCTCTTGGTGCATCTAGGACAAAAAATGGCCAAGGCTCTCTTTACTTCCTCCTGCTTTCTCTTAATGTGCATAGTGTCCATCTGTATGGCAAGGGTCTGTAGCATCTCACTTTTGAAATCCTCTATCATATTTCCAATTTCACCCTTGATGGATGAATTGGAAGAGGATGGACTGACCATATGTTAACTACCCCTACCCTTTTTCCTGGCTGCCGTAGAATGGTTTCTACAGACAATCTTGATATCCTCATAGGGTAACTGGTAGATATCCCCTCCAGTTAACAAGTGTAGGGTATCCAGAAGGTCTTCCCTTACTCCTATAAGCATGATTAGCTTCAGTGACTGAGGGTCAAGTTTGCACCTGGCCCTTTTGTAGCTAAGCTGGAATCTTTCTTCATAATCCTCTAGGGATTCATCATTGCCTAAGGTCATCCTAAAAATTTCCTCTTTAGTGTCTTTAGACCTACAGTAGTTCGAATACTTTTTGTTGAAGGCTTGCTACATCTGAGCCCAAGTTGTGATGTTATCTCCAAGTAAACCCATGAACTAGTGCAAAGTTGTATCCTTGAGAGTGGATGGAAATAGTTTCAACTTCTACTCATCATTTGTATAGTCATAAGTTCATCATATGAAAACAAACTCAAATAAGAAAGTGTCTGGGTCTTTTTTGGTCAGGCCATGGAAATGAGGAAGGGAAGAAGGGCTTATATTATTCATATTAGTATCCCCATTGGTTTCCCTGATGGGGAAGGCACCCTCAACTCTTTCTCTATTTCCTCTGTCATTTATGTTTTCAGCCATAGGTTTAGTAGGAATGGGTTCTCCTTCTTCTTATTCCCCTATAGGTTCTTCAAATATGTCTAGTTTCTCACCTAAGGGTTCCTCCAGTTCACAGCCACCGAAGAAGAGGGAAGGTTGGCTATTTGAATTAGTGGGGGTATTTGGCAAAAATTTCCCTAAGTTATCCCTATTCCTACGAGGCATGAAAAGAAATGTTTTTTGTTTGGTTTTGTGTTTTTTTCAAACTTTGAAAGTAATTGCAGAATTCAAATTGTAGACTGAATGAAAGCTATTGACTGAATGAAAAATTAACTACTTGATTGAAATCTTACTTGTAGAATGGAAAGGAAAGCAAAGAATGCAGAATCAAAAAGGAAGCAAACTAAATTACTTTTGCAGAAATGAATCTAAGAGCAGAATATTCGAAACAAGAAATAGAAGAAAGAAGTTAGTAATCACATATTACTCAGACACCTCCCCAGCAACAGTGCCAAAAGTGATGAGCACCAGTATTGCAGCAAGAATGTTGCAACTCTTGGAGGTGACAGTGCTATGTACACAAGTAAAAGTGATGGTTTTGCCTTTTGTCACTGTTCAACTAGCAAGAGACCACTAGGGTTTTCAAGCTAGACTTCTATGGATTCATAAGAAGCTTAATTGCTGGCAAAAGAAAGAGAAATCTATTCTAGGAGAAAGCTTGTCTACTGCAAATAAGGAAAATGACTCAAATCCTATGCTAAAAACACACCATTCTCTAACTAACTGCTAAGAAACTATGCTTTATAGGAATGCCAAGCTAACATGTATGAAATGCTACTATCTAAAGCATGGAAATTCAAGACATCAAACATCACTACTGTGCATGTAAAGGACTGAAATAAATCTGTTTTGTTCTTTTTATTCTTTTTCTAGAAAATCAAGTGTAAACCCTAATCTCTTTTGGTGATGTGGCAGGAGGCTTAGTGATGCTGGTGGATGATTGGGAGGTTTAGGAGATGGCTGGAAGGTTTGGGAGACCCTTGGGTGTCCTAGTGTGACTTCTTATATGTTTTCCCTCAATTCAACCTCAAAACAGGCCACTACAGGAAAACCTACAGGATGTACTAGAAACCTACAAGATTCCCTGTATTTCTACAGGATACAACCGAGATAAAAACGATGGTTTTTGTAGGTGATGGAAGGCTTAGGGAAGATGGTGGATGGGTAGAATGGAGTGAGAAAATACCTAGAATCACTTATAACTTAAAACAAAAGTTAGGAGATGGTTGGATTTGCTCAACATGCTTGGAGGAATTGTGATTGTTGTTTCAAATTTCACATCATTGATTTGCTTCTCTATCTACGATATAATTTCTCTATCATAGCAGCCAGATCCTGAGAGATTATCAACATCCATAACTTATGAGACATGAACATGGTTGAATGGGTGGGAGGAGAGAGCCTTTCACCTTTAGCCTTTAGCCTAAACCATTGGCTTGAAGCCAAGAGCTTTTAACCTAGGGCCTTTAGCTTAACCATGGTGGTGCTTAACTTCTTGTTTGATAATAACATTAATTAGCCAAGTAGCCAGCCAAGTAAAGTAGCCAAGTCCACCTATTTGGGTTACCAAACTTTACTTAATGCCTCATCCTACTTATTTTATGGATGGAGGGAGTACTGCTTGGTTCAGATGAGGCCCTTGGCTGTGAGCCCATGTTAAATGATGAGATTGGTGAAGATCTTGGGGAAAGCAAGGAATGATTATGGATGGATGAAGTTGGAAGGTGGTTTCCTGCTATGAGATCTCTTTATATTTCTGAAGCACCTTCTCTACATGAAACATTTATAATTTCCAAAAAGTCATGTAAACAAGAGGAATTCTAACAATATAGAAAAGAAGAATTCAATGAACTAGATGTCTACTTCATGCATGAGGAAAATTGTTGAATAAAATGGAATCATGGATGAGATCTACTGTAATATTGAAGATGGAAGAGATGGTAATTAAATCCTACACTTGCAAAAATGATCAAATGCTGTTTCAAGTACAATAAACTCTAAATCTTATGAGAAAATGAAAATATGTCTTTTGGGGTTACATAAGGATCTTTTCCTCAAATCATGATCTTCAGCCCAAAAGCTTCAGCCCACTGAGTTAACTCAGTGCTTGATCAAGAAAAATATCATTCTCATTATCAAAACAGAAAATTACATCAATGTCTTCCACAAGTCTAGAGCTTGAAAATAACTAGTGTTTTTACAACAAAAATTCAAATCCTAATGAGGCTCTAGGCCTCTCTACTTATACAACTGAAGTCCCCAACGACTCCCCTAAATATAGGGAGGCTCGGCTCCCAAAATCGAGATGAACTAACTCTTTATCTATCACTTGCTATGCTGCCTTTTGATCTTCATGACTTGGCTTATTGCACTCCGAGCTAGTGTGATTAATGGAGGAATATTCGAATGGGGAGGAGTAAATGAGGTGGATTTACCTCCTACAATCTATCTCCCTTGTCCCATTCGAGTTTTAAACCTTAGTCTTGCCAAAATGCCTTGATTTTATCTTCCAAATCTGCATTCAATTCATATTAGTCCAACAGGCATAATATCTCACTTTAGCTCATCTCATTAAACAAAATATAAGCAAAACATGTAATAAATTGTGAGAGGAGTTGATTTGACTAGCTAGGAGGTGAATTAAGGACCATATAATTACCCAATGATGAGGCTTATCAATCAATGAAAGAATTTATCCTCACAACGTGCATGGTCTGGTTCAATCTTCAGGATGTAATTTTACAATTTTGGAAAGTTTCGGGACCTGTTAGGGAGTCGGGGCACATAAAATTCTATTGATGGTTATGTCAGGATCTTGCAGCTCTGGTAAGATTCCCTACTAAAGTCAAATATGGTTTTCTTCACAAAACTCCTCTTTTTGCATGGTTTCACTTGATGTAAATTATTTCTTGAAATATATTTAGCATTGCGGATATGACCTCTCAAATTTTCAAGATCTAATTTTTGATCAGTGTTACACATCAGTTTGTCACATTAGACCAATGACCATCATTTTGGATCTTTCTCTATCCATCAAAGTGTTCGAAAGCATCCCAATACAATGATAGAACCCAAACAATCCCAAAGAGAATGAGATTCCTAGATCTTAAGGCTCAAAAGCCTATATTTGGCTTCCTACATAGTTCCCTAGTCCATTTTTGCGGATACACAGAAGAAACCATTAGATCATGCACATAAGTGCGCTCCGTCTTACACTATGGCCTATGCACATGACTTAATGCAAGTAAAAAATAAAAATTAAAGTCTAGAAGCTTTGCTAGTCAAATCTTTTTCAACTAACATCTTTGAATGGATGCCTACTCAGGCCTTATCCCTACCACTTCCCTCTCTTTGTGGATCCCCTATCCGACCATTTATGGATCTCATCCCTTAGGAAGAGGATTCCAAACCTCCTCCTCTTGGACTATGAATCAAATAGAGGCCATAGGATTAGAGAGGACCATTGAAGGTAGGCTTATTCTGTAGAAATAAGGCTATGAGGCTTTTCATCCAAGGAGAATGTTGGAGACTGTGGGAAGAGGGTTATAACATCAAGGCTTTGAGGTTGTAAGTTTGTTCTCCCTTTTATTTGATAATTTTTTTTTTTCTCTCCTAAACATGTCTTCTCTGACATCATTTGTGGGATTCCTTGATCACTCGCATAGGTTATGATTGGTTATTGATTAAATTTATGATATATGTTGAGTTAAGTGTTTCATTTATCTTTCATTCTATATATTATATGCTTTGATCCTTTGTGTGTTTCTAGGAATGCATATCTCCTTCAAATCATCATGGATAAGATATGGAAAGTGCTGGAATGATTTCTAAAGCATCAACGAGAAGCTAACTATCGAAGGCACTGAAAGGGACTTCAACAACAATTTCATTAAACTAATAAGTGATCTCTCACATATTACTTGTTTCAATTAATTTTAAGCTAAGGAAAGGTAGTAGTTATTTTCTTTTTTGTTACTAGATTTCGTTTTATATTTAGGGAGATCCATCTTGTGCACAAGAGGCATTAGTTTGCCTAAAATATTGGTGACTTCATTGGGGAATGTCTCACTCTCCATCATATCTTTGTTTTGACCTCTGATCCTTTTATCATAACCCTCTCTGAGTATCTAAAAAATATTGAAAGTTTGGATTTTATTATTTATTTTGGTTATTTTTTATTTTTTCTTTAATTTTACCATTGTTCACACTTCATCTTTACTCATAGAGTGTACTTCTATGCACTTAGCTTTTAGCAACAATGCATATACACACTGAATTACACTGGTTAACTATGCACATGCAATTTTATTTTGAAAATTTAAGCTCTATCATTGCTGAGTCCATGAACTTTTTATTGTTGTGTTTAGTTAGACCTGTTTACCTTCTAGAAATATCTTCCTTATTTTGATTTGAATTTATGGGTTTCCTTTTTAAAGAATTCTTTAGTTTTTCACATTAGTGTTCGAAGTTTGATCTAATTAATTGCTAATTAATCAATGAAAGGACTAGTCATTACTGGTATAGTTTGAGTATGTCCTTTTTTATGTCAAAGAATCATACTAAGTACTTTTTTTTCTCAATTGAAAAGTGTCATTAGTATTAGGAATATTTTAAGGTTTCTCAAGAGAGCACTTGTGATTGGGAGTTTTTTGTTTTTCCGAAGTGATTATTGATTTTTTCTCTCCATAAGACAACACAATATTCTACTTATAGTGGTTTGCAACTCATTATGTCAAATTGAAATTATAACTTGTGTATGTTAAAGGAAGAATTCATTTTTTTCTTTTGGGTATGTAAGAAGTTGATACGATCAAAATTTTTCTTCTTGTAACTTAGATTTTGAGTAATTTAGGTTTCATTTCTCTAAGAAGAGCCAAGAATCATGTATTTTGCATTCTCTTTGATTTGTGTCTTAAAAAATGATTCATTGATTCTTGTATTTTTGAAAAGCTAATGAAACAACTTCCCTTATTTTACCTACAATTCACCGAAATGAAAAGATTACAATATCATGTTCGATTGAATTAGGTTTTGTGTCAAGTCATAACACCATTAGTTTCACATCCATTTACCATTGAGTAAGTAACAACTTTTGAAAAAAATCGCTAATAAAATCAATCTAGAAATTTTCATTATTTTAGGGCTCTTTTCCACCTACATTAGATCACGTTGTAGGGCTTTGGAATAGGGAAGTGAGTTAACTTTTCAAAGCTACAAACAAACATTAGAAACTTGTGATAGGGAGGAAATCCATTTACTGCAGTTTGGCTCTAGGAAGCGCCCCTTACAAAGGAGTTAAGCATGAGATCATATCAGACCCAATGGAGTAATCAATCCCACTTGATTGGTTATGGTAGAGTGATTTACACATATTAAAATGGTGTTGAAAGGTACTTGGGAGTCACTTGGAAGTAAACCACAGACTAACCATGTTGAGGAACTTTCAAAGGGATTGAGCTTTGTTACTTTTCCCTTGCATGTACGTCTAATCTGCAACTGTTCCCCCATGTTAAATTATTTTAAGTGATAACTATAGAGACCGTAATCTTAGGGATATTACTCAAGGTGATGGTGGAGGGGAAGTTTCTAATATACCTAGAACAGACATTGACTAGACTCACTTGGACCTTATTAAGGGTATTCTTCACTCGAGATGGCATAAGTGAAGCTTAGTTGCACCAAATCATGTACAATAGGCAAGTTGTCAACGTAACTGGCTCCACCAATGTTGAGGAACTTTAAAAGGGATTGAGCTTTGTTACTTTTCCCTTGCATGTATGTTTGATCTGCAACTATCCCCCTAGGTTAAATTATTTTAAGTGATAACTTTAGAGACCGTAATCTTATGGATATTACCCAAGGTGATGGTGGAGGGGAAGTCACTAATATACCTAGAACAAATGTTGGCTAGACTCACTTGGACCTTTTTAAGGGTATTCTTCATCTGAGATGGCATAAGTGAAGATTGATTGCACCAAATCATGTACATTATGCAAGTTGTCAACGTAACTAGTTCCACTTGCCCTATCTTTAGCCACTTTTCACATTGATCTATGCGATGTTGGGTTTCATCACCAACTAGTAATTTCACTGTGAAAAGCTTGTTTGCATGGTTTGATTCCTTAGATTTATTAGCACATGTTATTTACGTGTTTTTACTTTTTAAGGACCTTAGTCATGGATTGTGATTTTGAATTGTTAATATTGGTAATAAATTTATATAAGTTGAATTGAATGGAAACAATGTTGAAATTTACCAATAAAGAACCCCCTTTTAATAGGAATCCTAATCCTCTCCTTGAATTTGCAAATGTCGGTCCTCCTTATATGGCTATGTTGTCAATCCTCGTATATGATAGGTTTACTAGTGTGGTTGTTTTCAACTTCTTTGATCCCAAATATCCAAACTATTTCACCTCAACTGAGTTCAACATCTCAACATCACGAACCTCATGTTGACCCTTTACCTTTTTCACCAAAAATTTCCTCCTCCCTTTGTTCTTTTTCTCTTTGTAAAAGCCTTGAAGCTAGTAACCAGGTGACTAATAAAAATAATAAAGTGAAGAAGAAGAAGAAGAAAGATAAGAAAGATGTCAACCAACCAACCATGGTTGTAGGTATTAGTAATATTGAGGAAACTTCGCACATGCATCGCAAGCCCAGATACCCTTGCAAGCTTTGTAAGGGTGACCACTTCCTTATTGATTGTCCTAGTATTCCTAAATTCTTGGAACTATGTTCAGAAAATTATTATCAACTTACTATTGATCCATAAACCAGTGATTGTGAGGTTACCAAGAAAAAGGGTAAACTTAGGTTTCCTTGCTAGTTATGCAAAGGGATTCATCATAGTCACCTCTAACCCTCATATGGATGAAGCCTCAAAACTGTTGGAAAAAATTACTGTTTTAGAGAAACAACTTCCAACTGGTTACCATAAACTTTCTTCCAACCTACCGTCACTTGACGAAGTGATTGATCTAATTCCAAGTACAGCTAATCTCAATTTTCAATTGGAAAGTGAAACACATATCACTCAAGTTGATGAACCATTGGTTTATCAAGTGATCGATTTGATCCCATCTTTAGCTAATCTCACTCTCCCTTTAGAGAGTGAAATTAATATTGCTCATATTATTCTACACATGGGGGAATTTCACCTATTTCCATTGAACCCCCTCTAAGGTATGAGGCTATTTCCTTTTCTTGGAGTAGAATAACAGGACCTCATCTTCCTTATTCCATCCCTTTCCAAATCATTTTGAAAGTGTATGGTAAGAATGTGTGGCACACTAATGTAGATGAAGGTGCTTCTGTCAATATTTTATCCTTATATGCTTGGCAAGCTTTGGGTTCCCCTCAGCTTGTGCCTGTTACACAAAATATTTTGGATTTTAACAGAACCATAAGAGAACCTTTAGTGATCCTTCCTAAGTTACCTATTACTCTATAAGGAAGGATTGTCTATATTGATCTTATGCTAGTCCAAGGCCCCTTGGATTTCTATTTTCTCCTTGGGCAAGACTATGTCTATGCCATGAAAGTATTCATGTCCACACTCTTTCGAGCAATGTCTTTCCCTCACAATGGAAACATTGTGACGATTGACCAGCTTCGTTTGTTGGTCTTGATTCGACTACCTACCATCCAAAGTCCCTTAATGTTCCTTATATGCAAGCGGTATCCACACAATCATGGGTTAATTATGTGGCAACTAGTCCCATGTTTTCAGTTACCGATGCACGCAAGACTGTCACTATTTCTCAACTTCTTATGATTTAGATCCAATAATTTACGTAGGGAACCTTATGGGGGAATTTGAACCTGATTTTCTTATCCCCATTGAATCCCTTAAAATGTGTTTCTTCTAAAGAGCTATTCTACCTTCTGATGAATATCTCTTAGAAGCCATGGTCGGGAAGTATCCCTTGGCATGTGTTCCTTCAAAATGGAATCCATGAAAGAGGTCCCCATGAGGATGGTTCTTTTATTGTGTCAACCTCGTTAAAAAATGAAATAGGTCCTTTTGAGGATAGTTCTTTTACTATGTCAACCTCGTTAAAAAATGAAACAGGTCCTTATGAGAATATTTATTTTCTTGTGTCAAGCTCATTAAAAAATGAAACAATGTCCCATGAGAATAGTTATTTTCCTATGTTAAGCTTGTTAAAAAATGAAACAAATCCTCCCCTAATTAAGTTGAGTCTTTTACCTAATCTCATCAATGAACCTTCATTTCATCAGCCTACTAGTAACTGGTAGTCTACTTAGGTGCATGAAACGAAGCTTGGGGAGCATGTACCTATGGCATTATGACGGGGCATGAAAACTTATTTCAAACATAGTATCCTCTCTGTTTCAAGCTTTTTTAAAAATGAAACCACTCTTAGTCATAGTTTTTCTCTGTTTCAAGCTTGTATAAAAATGAAAACTTTTTATGAGTCCATTTTGGTTATTATTTTCAAGACTCATTAAACTCATGAAAATACCGAGTGCCTTTTTCTATTTTCTCATGCTTGTAAAATGTACATGAAAATGTTGAGTTGTTTCTATCTTTTCTTGCTCATTATTTAAATTAAAAGTTGGTGATAACATGTAAAATTTTATCACTTTTTTGGGCTCGTTAAAACTTATGAAAAAGTGAAAAGGAGTTCTCTTTATGCCCTTTTTAGACTCCCTAAACATGAAAAGATCATCGAGTACTTGACTATTCAAACTCGTAAAAGTAAGTGAAGAGCCATCTATTTAGTATACGTTTACCCCTTTTACAAACTGAACTAGCCTATTTACAAAAGAGGTATACGTTAACTAATCATGGTCAATAGAATTCTCTCCTACATTATTTTACACTTTTCTGGGCTTTAGAGACTAAATTTACGAAAAAGGACACAATGGAGTTTACTTATTTTTTTCTCCTAACTCCCTAAAAATGAAAAACATCGAGATTTAATTTCTCCAAGCTTGTTGAAATTTTAGTTTGAAAGAAATAAATATTTTTCTTTTCATGTCTTTTCAAACTCTTTAAACATGAAAACAACATCGAGTTACCCCTTCACTAGACTCGTAAAACTTAAACAATGCAGGAATTGTCAATCATGACTAGACCGAACAACTATTTCCTAGGGTTCATTAAAAATACTTTGAAGGACTCATCTGAAGGATGAGCTTAAAGGACAAACATATGTTATCTTCAATATTTCCAAAAATAAATAGGTACTTTCCAGTGATGGTGGGGGGAAATTTAGAAAGAACATTTTATTTTATATCACAAAAGGAAGTATGTCACTCTTGAACATGACACTCCATCACTTTTGTGTCCAAGTTGGGAGATCCATTTGTCTCTCAGTTGACCTTACCTCATTGAAATTCCTCAATTGGTTTTGCGTATTACTTTTTAGTCAAATGCTACCAATTCAAAATTTTGTGTCATTGATATGTTCAAGAAAATTCCAACCTGAGTCAAAATTACTTTTCTATTCATAGTCTTCAATTGCGACGACCATCCTTCTTCAATCGTGTCGACCATCCTTGAGTCAATCCGAGATTACTCTAAACTGTTGTTCTTCAAAACTTGACATAAGCTTCGTGTCATAGGCGCTCCTCCGATGGGTCACTTCCTATCAACTTCGGCTCACTATCTAGGAAGTTTCTCTAGAACCTTCAGTATCTTGGAGCCTGCATGCCTTAATGGTAGGTTTCTTTCTTTCGATGATGGGTTCTCATCATTAACCTTCAATCGAATGGTTCCATGAGTGTTCGAATTTAGGATATCTATTCACACATCATTGATTATACTGTAAGTACCTTGAGAACCATTGTCATTATTTGTGGTTTCTCTCGCGCTTGTTAACGGTTCACATCATTGGCTGGTAATCAAGTGGTTTCTACCATGTTCAACTATGAGAGAGTCACTCACATCACTAGATTCGTACAACAAATTAAGAGATGGAGCTCAAGACCATGGATCTAGTTTCATCTATCCATGCTATATGGAGTTATTAAATATTCATGATTGCAAACATAGATCCATTGATGGTTGTGTCTATACTATGTTGTTTATTTACATGGATCTTCATATGTATTTCTCTACTGGTTCTCTAAGGAAATATAATGATTTTATATTGCATTGTAACATTTGATTGATTGTTTTAGGTCTTTGACTACAGTCTCTAACTCGAACCTTGGCATGATAAAGTAATTTTATCATCAAAAATCTCTTTTGACTTTGCACTTTAGGAGGGAATCTGTTACACATCATTTTGTCACAATAGGCAAATGACCATTGGTTTAGATCTTTTGCTATCCATCAAAGTGTTCCAAAGCACCTCCCTACAAAGCTAGAACCCAAACAATCCAAAATAGAATGAAATTCTTGGATCTTAATTCTTAAAAACCTAGTTTTGGCTTCCTATGCAATTCCCTAGTCCATTTCTGTGCATACCTAAAAGAGACCATTAGAGTCTATGCAAAAGTGAACTCTGTCTTACACTATGGAATACACACATGAGTGAGGCAACTTCTTATGTTTTTGTATAAATAGGAGAGCCTTCTCCTTTGAAAGGCATGTGTAAAGTTGGGGAAATGCTCATGTTTTGAATATAGAATTTAGATTTGGCACCATGCTCATGAGTGATGTTCACTTTGATTTGGTTATGCTTGCATTTGGAGCCTCTAAACATCCCATCTCTCATACTTTTGGATTGGCCACCTACAATGTGTGAGATTTATTGTTTTTTCATAGATTAATATTTATTTCTTTCACAGATTAAGATTTATTTATTTCATATCTTTTCCTATGTGAGAGGTTAAGAGTGATTGTTTCTATTTGCTTTCTACCTAGAGGATAATAGTGATTGTTTCTATTTGCTTTCTACCTAGAAATTAAGAGTAATTGTTTTTATTTTCTTTCATATCTTTTCTTGTGTTAGAGGTTAAGAGTGATTGTTTTTATTTTCTTTCATATCTTTTCATGTGTTAGAGGTTAAGAGTGATTGTTTTTATTCTCTTTCTACCTAGATATTAAGAGCGGCTGTTTTTATTTGCTTTCTAGCTAGAAGTTAAGAGGAATTGTTTTTATTTGCTTTCATATCTTTTCCTGTGTGAGAGGCTAAGAACGATTGTTTTTCCTTTCATTTCATTGCATTTCAATTCCGTGCATTGTACAATAATTGTACCATAATTTATTTTGAATTGATTGTTGAATTAGAATAGGTGAATTTGGTTTGTCGTTATTTGGTTTCATAGTTAGATTGATCTAAATTGAAAGTTAATTTCTAGCATATACAGTGCACGCATGTTTCGCAAGTTTTATGAAACCCCCAAGTTGACAATTAAATGATAGGTAATTAATTTGCCTCAACATTTTCGTGTCGTTGCCGAGGAAGTGTGCATAGGAACTAGCTTTCAGTCTAGATTTCATTTTTTAGTTTTTTTTTTTAGATGCATGATTAAAGCATGTAGATGCATATCATTTTTAATATATAAAAAAAATGATACTAACAATTTATGGATGAAAGATCTAGAATGCAGATTTTGGAGCACATGGACTACATTGAGGAATGGTATCAAAATGTGATTACGCCATGACATTCATGTGTTCTTCATGAGAGCTTTGTGACAAATCTAAAGGTCAAAACGATTTTTCATGTCCTCATGCACAATCAGGTAAATTTTGAAAATTTGGATGTGAACATCTTAGAAAGTTTAATCTGTAAATGCCTCCATTGGAAACATTCATATACATAAAAATAAAAATAAAGATTATTTCACATGGATAAAATAGGAAAAATAAAATCAAACTTGATTGCATTTTTTTTAAGTTTTTAGACTTTAAAATCTTTTAGAATTTTATTTTTACATTTTATTAACACAAAAATTATTTTCAATAAAACAAAAAAAATCATGTTTTATTTTTAAATAATTTAAAATAATAAAACAAAATCATGTTAGATTTCACTAAAAAAAGAAAAAAAAAAATCATTTTTTTTCTTTTCAATTAAAAAAAAAAAAAATCATGTTTTGAATAAGGGAATGTAATTTTAAAAAGAAATTATCAATCTTTTAAGAAATTGACAAATTGGAAAATAAATTGGCTCTCATGCCACTGTTTTAAAGAAAAAAATTGCATAGCTTAAAAATAAAAAATTCATCATTTAAAAATTCATCATTTTAAATTCTTTTCTCTATTTTAAATAAATTGTCATTTCTTTAAAGATATAAATATATATATTTATAATACTTATTAAATGGAACACATGTATAAAAATAAATTCATAATGTTTATTTTTAAATGTATTTTAAAGGAAAGGAATATATTTTATATATATAATTGACAAAACACATAAACCAAAGAAAAATCATACTTTAAAAATTCACAAAGAAAAATGGCATAAATAGTGTAGATGGAAAAAGGCTTATTCACCAACAACCTGTGTTTGGAATTTTATTGTTCTTGAGAATTGCAACAGGGAATTGTTCCAAGCACTTTGGGTAGCAGCTCGATAACAAATTCCAGTTTTTAATTGCCCAAGTTTTGGCTCAAATCAATGAAGAAGAAGAATATTGAAAACAATTTCTCGGCTCTATCGCTATATTCAAGAGATCCTATGGACGATGAAGATCACGCCAAGTCATCCTTTGCAATGTTGAGTTCTTTGAAAAGCATCCACGACCAAGTTCTTTGAAAAATACCAAGAAAACAGTGGGAGCAAGACACTGAGTAGCAGGTTATGGAATTTGTTGAGAAGTGAAATTATGTTTATGTGGATTACATCCTCTTTAAGAAATACATTCCAAATATCTAGATCTAGCAATCAATCTAGAAACAATTATTTTTTGTTAAGCAGAGGAAATGCGTAGCACTTTCAATGCATCATTTTAAAACACAATTTCAGGCCAAAAAAAAATTAATTTCAAGAAATTAAAATCTGGCTTTTTCTCAAAACGGGGTAAATTATAAAATCGAGGGATTATTTTTTGAAATTCAAAATAGATTGGGAGATATTCAGGGTTCTCTAGAGCCTTATTTGGCAGATTGTGTAAGAAAAAATGGTTTTCAATTAATGCACAGATAACAGTTGCGGCCCTGATATGATTTTCCTGATCTACAATAGGTAGATCTGCCATGGAGATACTCAGACCTTGGTGGCTCAACTCTTGATACACATCATGGTTTTGTTTTCAGTTAATACACAGACAACAGTTGCGGCCCTGATCTGATTTTCCTGATCTACAGGAGGTAGATCCGCCAAGGAGATACTCAGATGTTGGTGGCTCAACTCTTGATACACATCATGGTTTTGTTGTCGAGTATAGTAAGGATTGAGATCTGTTCTACATGTATGGCTTCTGCGAAGGAGTCCATTGAGGGATTTAGCAGTGTCAATATTCCTACGAGCTTGGTTTCATTTTGATCCATTAAGTTAGAAAGAAAGTTGGAGAGTGGACAGAGATCTAAAACCACTCTTGTTCTCGTTAATTGACCAGAAGGTGGAGGCAAGAGAGCCATTATCCCTATCAAACTTTATGCCAACCACTTCCACATTAGTTTTAACCCGTGAGTGAAAATTTTCCACTATGACTTCGATAAAATGGTTTGCATGGCAATTTCGTTTTCTTTTTATTACGTGGTTTTTCTTATTTTTTGTGTTATAGTTTTTTGTTACGTTTTATTTTATTTTTTTAAATGTTATATGATATTTATGTTATATGTTACATTTCTTTTATGTGTTTTAATTTTTAATGTATAATGTTACTTTTTTTTTAGTATATACTTTAATGTTATGTTTTCTTTGTGATGCATGTTATGTTTTGGATTGTAAATTTATGCTATAGGATTTTTTATTTATTTATTTTTTTTTTTGTTAAATTTGTTTGTATATATATTTCTTTTAGATAATATTTTTGTTATGTTTTTCTTTATGTACATCTATTTTATTTTTTTTATTTTGTATATTCCATTATTTTAGATTGTTTTGTATTATTTATATTTTATTTTAAGAAATTGCTTTGGAAAATTGTCATAAAAATTTTCATGTGAAATTCATAGTGATTGGAGCAAATTTGAGAAAAAAGTTATTATGATGGTCCACTTGAACAACCTTTCAAAGCAAGAATATATATATATATATATAATTATATATATATAAGTATATATATATATATATATATATATATATATAGAATAAAAATTTCATTTGGCAATTTTTTGAAAGGTATTGATCAATTTGAAGATTGGACTGGTTATTTGTTCATAAAAAGAGTGCATAGTTGTGTGTACTTAACTGTCTGTTCAAGATTTTAGCTATAGAAACTACACAATTCTGCAGCTAACCAACAATTCTGTAGTTGAAAAATAATTCTGTAGCTATGTATTTAACTCAATGATCTACTTGTCAACAATGCATTCTAATCAGAAAATCATGATCAAAATTATTGGTTTTGTCTAATGATTATGTTTTCAAGCATGATGCAGGAAAGAAGAGAGGCACTTTATCTGCAAGATTGATTGATGAATTTTTGATTGAAGATTCTTTTGTAGGAATCATTAAGCATTTACAAATAATAGTTCTTTATCTTTATGAAATGATATGATTCAAACATAAATGGAGGAAATTGTTTACTTGTGCATATCATCATTCTTTTAGAAATCAGGTTTATTATCGCAATTGTGAAATTGGACTAACCATTTGAAATGAAAACACATCATGAACCTGTCAATTATGCAAATTTTTCATATGTACCTAGAGAAATTGACCACTTCTCTTTAAACACACTTACATTTGTTGCAATGTTAGCGCCATGTTTATTTTTAGGTTCCAGGGTAATCGGAGAATTAAAGGAAGCCAATTTATGCATGGTTGGTTTTCTACAACCAATTTCAAGAAACATATACCAATTGAATCCATTTCTATCATCCATAAATGCCATCATTTTTCCTCTCGAAAATCACAAGCTATCCAAGCATTTTCACTAAGCATCGTCATCACCATTTTCTTTGTAAAGAGTCACATGTTTCCTTCACATTTTCCATTTACATTTTCCATTCACATTTTCCATAATTTTCATTAATTAACCCATTAATAGAGACATTCAGCCCACTTACATGTTGATTTGTCATTTTGCTTTCCATTTGCTTGTTTACCCTCTTGTCATTTTCCTTTCCATTAAATAAACCTTGATTCACTGCAAAAATTTTCATTCATATCCCTTCCAAAATCATCATTTCATACTCACGTTAGATGATGGAGGATTCATTAAGGCCTCCCTTCTAACAAGTCTTGGCCTATCGACATCAACACATTATCTAGGTTCAAGGTTAGAGTCCTTATTAGTACCATGAGGCTTGTATGCATCAATGACAAGTTCTCCCACTGACAATAATGGGAATACATCAATGTCCCTTGATCGTTGTATCTTGCAAGTGGCTTGACATCAGCTCATTTATTCGCACTTTACAGGATGTACTTAGGTACCTTGGCACTCGTTTACATTAATGGAAAGTTTGCCTCGCATTGGTTAACGACATTCATCAATGGCCAGTAATCCAATGACTTCTCTTCATGCTCGATAGCAACACATTCATTGGCATGAATAGAATTGTACCATTGGGTTTTGTAGAAGATGAAGACTATATCATTCAACATTTTGCAGAAGATACAACAGATTTAGCAGCAGCAATAAAGAATCCACTTTCACCACCTCATCCACCATTTATGCAACCAAGAAGCAGATGAAATTCTACATTCTATTCCATGATCCAGCAGCAACTAAAACTTCTCTACATATGCATAGTTTGTCCACTTCCTAGGTAAGTAAAGGTATGTTCTTTTCTAGCTTTTAATCATAGAATTCCTTAGATACTAAAATTATAATTTTTGGAAAATACTTCACCATATTTCCTTTCTCATTTGAAAAAAAAACCGTAAACACCTTTAGTTGGGCGGGCAGGGACATCCATTTATGATTACTTCTTCATAATCACTTCATTCCATTTCACTTCATTTAATCCTAACAAACTTTTCCTAATCACTATGATTACATTATGGTTCAAAAGTTATGTGATTTGCAAATAAGGCCTAAATGATGAGCATATTATATGGCCAATTTAAAGATGCATTCTTAAATATGTTCAATAAATATTGCTGCAACAAAAAGAAGCAAGGTATTGATACACAAGAACCAATACCAATTAAGATTTGGTTGTCACACAAGAACCAACCAAACACTCTCATAGAATTATCAAATTGTGAATTTTATTATCCTAAAGATTATCTTTGGCCAAAAGAGTCATATGTGTAACACTCTTTTGAAAACAATCAACTCCTAATCCTTCTTGCAAATATTCTGATGCTAATCATTTTCTTCATCGCACCTAAAATCCTCTTTAGTGTCAATGAATGCATGGATTATTTGATGAATCGAATTCTTCTTCACTTGTTTTACCCTGACTGGTTTCATGTGTTTGTTATACTAGAATTCATATTCACTTCTCTTGATGATTACGATGCTAGTACAGTGTGTAACCAGTCACAATAAAATGGTTTGTTACACTTGTCATGTGAGGAGGACAATTCTACTATGCAGAGAATTTTTTAAACTATTCCAATTGATTCACCTATGTTAATTACAAGTTGGGAATCTGATGCTTTAATATGCTCTTATGATCATTATTCTATATTTGATAATTATCATTCATTTTATCATTTTCTCACCAATACATCCAATGAAAATTGTTTTACATTCTTCAATATTCATTGTTTAACATCTTACTATTCATATTTTTACTGAGTAGTTTATGCTCATCAACCTTCGCTTATGGTTATGTTAGGTCCTCACTGTATCGACATGACTGCTGAATATAATCAGATCTATTTTCCCTCACACAATTCTCATTATAATCCTATGCCTCTAATGGAAAATCCACGTTTTCAAATATTTCGGGGATTTAAGAGGATTATCATGAATTTTATGATCCAGTCGTTGAATGGTTGGAGCAATCTTACTCAACAAACTCCATTGCAATAAACAAATTTCAACCTTTCTCATGCTTTCTAAGAAGGATGACACAGGAGAAGCTGGATTTGCAAGAAGTCTTCGAGGTTTCTCTGATTATGGTTTGCATAGAAAAGGTAAGAATGTGAATTGGATGAAAGTAGTAGTTGTGAAACACTTTTCTACCTACAAGAAAAACCTTCTTTTCGTTGTGTAAGTTATTCAAGATCTCATCTTTTCTCTTGCACACTACTTTATATATGTTTCAATCAATCATATCTTTGTGATTTCAGGTCAAGAATGATTATGGTGGCTACATTGGAAATTTAATTATACGTGATCCCATCCTATTAGCTGTTAGGTTAGGAGTAGGATTAGCTTCATCTTAGTTTTCCCTTTTCTTGTACTCATCCCATGCTTATTCTCTTTAGTTTCTCTGAACCTTTTTTACTTTTCTTTTTCATTATGCTTGGTTTAGTTTTTCTTTCTTCTGCTTTGATTATTCTTTATTGTTGTGTCATGTATTTCCCTTTTGTTTACTAAGAAGACCTTACATGAAGATGCTCTATTGGCTCAGAAGGGAATGTGGCAAAATAGAAAAGGACTTTGAGACACTACAAAATTTGGCTAATGTCCTACTTCCTTTTCTGGGTAACATATTTTGGTCGATGATGTTCTGATGAAAAATACAATCCTTGCATTAAGAAAGCCTTATGTTGGACCATGACCTCCATGCCTATTATGGAAACCTTATTCCTGCACTTGGGTTTTTATGTTTCAATGTTTTCAAGATGATCCAATTAGGTAGAGAAGGACAAGGGGGAAATATAAATGAGAAAACCAATATTAGAGGTCATATATATGATTCTCTAAATGAACAACATCTCCTACTTTCAATAAGTTAGGATCCCTCTTCTTCCCATAAAGTATAGTTATATCACTATTCACATCAGTTTCAATGATCCTGTACTTAGCCACATTTTGGAAAGTTCCCAACAACCTAGCCTCATCCAGCCCTCCTAACCTGTGCATTGCACGGTCTGAGCCTTTAAACAACAATATTGTCTCTTGGAACTGAGAAATGCATAGTCTCTACCTCCTAGAACTTCATGCTTTGCAACATCAATGCATGATCCAAAATGGATTTAGTTTTGCCTCTAGATCAAAGTCTTCAAATGCAGATGAAAGTGGTATAAGAGCAGCAAAGCACAGTTGTTGGATCAGTTAGATCAACGAATGAGAGTGAGGGAGATAGACAACTAGGATTAAGTCATGCAAAATAAAGTTAAGAAATGAAGAGATCATATTAAGCACGTGGGTATATTTGGCAAGTGGTAAACAATATCTCGCGTGCCCTAAAGGCTGGAAATGGTATTTCTAATATTCATGCGATTAACCTTAGCATGTGACACATAGCATGAGAAAACCACTTTTGTCGTGTGCTCTCGATCTCATATTGGTCGTGCAAGAATTCACGCGAGATTGTGCGATAGCCATTTGATTGGATGGGTCACATTCATAGTGGATATCATTTGGGCTAGTTGGCAAGTGGATGATGCAATATCCATTGGATCATGTGCAATTGATCGATGGTGGGGATCGACTAAGACAGTTGGCGAACGGGTGATGCGATAGTCGTTGGATCGGATGGGACGTGGTAATGGATATGATAAACTTGTATTTATTTTAGTGTCAGGATCTCCGCCGAAAAAAGGGTCAGATGGTCGAGGTCAACCCCACGACCTTCAATCCTTTTATTTTATGTTATCGCATTATCCCACATTCAATGTAGATTGCAACCATATTTGGTATTAATACCATATCACAAAAGGGGAACCAATATGTTGAAAGGTGGGACTTGGTTAACCAAGCCACCAATTTCTTAATAAACCATTGTAGGTGTCGAACCCACCCTACCACCAGCGCGTAGACTGAGGTGGTTCTATGCATTCTGAGGCAGTTTTTGCCAAATAGAGGGTGGTTTTGTAGGGACAGAGGTGGTTTTTGACCATTCCAGGGGGTCTGAAGGTCACAGTGGCCAAATATGGTTGAGTTTATACTTGTTTAACTCGAAATCTCGAGCTGAACGTAGTGGTGATATTAATTTTCTTATTTGAGACTCTGTTTTCAAGCTCATATCTGTAACAACAATTTGAAGAAAAAATAAAGAGGTCAGCACCGGAAGCAGAAGGACCAGGAGACATAGCCAGAAAGTCTGGTGAACTCCTTTATTAAATTTGGTTGTGTTGATGTGTTTGAATGTGTTTTCAAGTTGTTTATGTGTTTATGTGATTCTCGATATTTTCGATCTGTTGCACTAAGTAACATAAGCAAATTCACACATAGTCTATAATACCTTTTTCATTAATGGATCAATTCTCAAGTTGATGAGCCTCGATATTGCAACAAGAATGCTCCAACTCCAAAGGCTACTGACTTTAATTATCAACCAGGGGTTTGTACAAACTTAAGAGGTATCAACACTATATGTGCAGCATACAATGTGTCCTTCCTTTGTTATCATCAGAGAAAATAAATGTTTCCTATTTGAAGGAATGAAATAGTGAATTTAAAAATGCTTGTAAATTAATGTGAAATCCTCTATCTACTTATTCACACACTTTGCTTGCAAAAGAACCCTATTTTAACCCTATTTGTCACATGTGATGATTTAAACTAACTGAGCATGAAATACGATCTAGAGAGTACTAACTGTTGTGTGCATGCATAGATATAAAAGAACTCAATTTTTAAACATTTTTACTTTATAAATGCAAACGCTAATCCTTCCTTGATCTTTGGTAGGGGGGACAGGTGTGGAGCAAGAGGGGTACAATGATTTTTATGGCTTGGAGGTCAAGTAGGGACATAATCCCAACTTCAATGATTTTTTCTCATTTCAGGCTCAAAACAGGTCGCTACAGGATTTCCTACAGGATGTACTAGTTCTCCTACACGATCCCTTGATTTAGTACAAGATGTTATAGATTTACTATACGAAATTATAATTCATCGAATGACCAAGAAAATCAAATCCAAATTGGATGGGACAATTTTTTTTATTGAATAGGATGTCTTAGGTCCCCATTCCAAGTTGAATCACTCAAAAAGACCTCTGTTAACCCATGCTAAAAAATAGTACAAAATTACTAGTCGAAAATGTAGAAATTCAAGAAATAGTGAGTTAGTAAATCTATAAAATGCCTAACCTAATCAAGTGAAAATGTAGTGTGGTAATTTTTGTTATGAACTAGAATGTTTTTGTGATCAAATTCAAGTGGAACCAACTCGATTGAAGCTTGTTAGCATTCTCTAAAAGTAGAAGACATTTACTATTCTTTGCCACAAAGGAGTTCTAGAAATCTAGATTTGGGAATAAGAAAGCTAATCCAAGTAGCTCAATGATTACTATGACCTTCCAAATATTTTCCAAGGACGAAATGTAGAAATTTCACCTGTAGAAAAAACCGATGTATGCAATGTCATAAAGCATAATACTTGTTCTACTTCTACAAAACATTAAGCAGAAGCATAATCGAAATCATGAGCAACATCAAGTAGAAACATGCATAACTGATCAAGAGAATTAATCACACATAAACACAAAGATATATCCGGGCGAAAGCACTAGCATTAAACCCCAACCATGTATTATCAATCAAGTGGAAATCCTCTTCACAATACAAAAAGAATTAGCTCTCAATCTATTCAATTCTCAATGAACTATGAAGATATATCTCATGAACCAACCAAGCCCTCTTTATATAGGATTTCCCTATGCTCCTTAGGTAGTTTTCTCAGGAAATAATAGCAAAAGCATATGCTATTAATTCCAACATACCAAAAAAAACCAATGGTCCAACTACGTATTCCTTGAGAACACTAGTTCCTCAACCATGCAAAAACTACTTACTAGAAATAATTAAGCATCTGATAATACACTGTCCCACATCTAATCTCAACTGGGTCTCTGATAGAACTAACATGCAACATTTATCCATAAGTGAATCCTCAGTTATCTAAAATAATAGTTGTCACATGCATGCAAGCATTAACAAACTATATTCTATTATTTTAACAACTTGTTTAAATAATTTAACTGAACTTGACTAGTAAGAACTAAGTCAATGGATTCTCTCATTATAGAACTCATGCTCATTCCCTCAATCAGTGGAGGAAACTCATGTGCACACTCACAAAGACTTCAAATTTGAATTTCCTTAATTAATTAACTCAACTGAATTAATTAATTAATATTTCAAACTGTTGTTAAGACCAAAATTATTTTTACTTCCTATAGATAGACTAGGGACTGCTATAAATAGGAAGGGACCCAAAAATACTATTTTTAGAACTTTATATTTTTAGTAGTTTCACCTCTCACCCAATGTGGCCAATGACCTCACTAGCCAAACTGCTATTTTTAGCAGGTCTAGTTTTAGCACATTTTAAATTTAGCATTTCTTGTTGCACACTTTTCAACACTCCCTCTGAACAAGAAAGGGATTATTAGCAACCCCGATCCTATCCCTATGGAACTCAAACACGCCCTTTGACAATGCCTTTGTCAAAATATATGCATCCTATTCCTCAGTCGAAATATATTGCAACATCATGATCCTCTTGACCACACAATCTCGTAGATGATGATAGCGGATATCTATATGCTTGGACCTGTCATGAAACACTGGATTCTCAAAGCGTTTAATGCAACTCTGATTATCACAATATATCACCGTCAGATCCATCATTTGACCAAAAAATCCCACTAGGATATTCTACATCCAGATGGCCTCACATGTAGCCTGACTTGCTCTGATGTACTCTGCCTCCGCTGAGCTAAGTGCAATTAATCTCTATTTCTGGCTATACCAAGAAACTACAGCTGACCCAACGTTGAAGATCCCTCTAGAAGTGCTCTTCCTATCTGATGGACTACCTACCCAATCTAAATTTGTGAAGCCTTAGAGCTTCACTCCCTCTATCCGCTTGTACCATAATCCATACTGTGTAGTGCCTCTGAGATATCTCAGCACATGCTTTGTCGCCTTCCAAAATAACTTGGTTGGCTGAACCATAGCTTGACTTTGCTAGTTCACTGCAAAGCACAAATCTGGTCGTGTGTTCACTAGATACATGAGTGAACCCACAAGCTACCGATAAACTGTTACAGCTACTAACTCACCTGAAGTAGCATCCTCGCTCCTCTATTTATCTACTAGAGGAGTCTCCATGGGCTTGCACATATCCATGTGGAAGCACCTCAGTATCTCATTGGCATACTTGCCTTGAGAAACAAATACTTCCCCATCTCTCTGCCACACCTCCATGCCTAGAAAGTAGTGCATGAGGCCCATGTCCTTCATCTCAAACTCTCTTGCAAGATCCTTCTTGCAAGACTTTATCAACTCATCATCACCTATCAAAATCAGATCATTGACATAAATTACAATAATCAATAGCTTACCATCTACAATGATGTGGTATAGGTTCACATCCACTTCACTTTTGGTGAAGCCCAACCCAGTGAAATAACTGTCGATCCTGGTATACCAAGCACGGGGTGCTTGCTTCAGCCCATACAATTCTAACTTGAGCCGACACACATGTGACTCATGATCAAAGGTCTCAAATCCTTTGGGCTGCTCAATGTATACCTCTTCCTCAATCTCTCCATTGAGGAAAGTTATCTTCACATCCATTTGATGGATCTTCCAACCCATCTATGCTGGTAGTGCTAGAATAAATTTGATCAATTAGTACCTTGCAACAGGAGCAAAGGTCTTATCATAGTCAATCCCCTCAACCTGTGAGAAACCATGGGCAACAAATCTTGCCTTATGTTTCTCAATACTACCATCAGCTACCTACTTTACCTTTTAAAGCCATCGGTAAGTAACCACTGACTTGTCCCCTAGTCTAGGAACAACATCCCATACAATGTTCCTCATGATAGAATCATACTCCTCTACCATCGCATCCATCCAAACTGGATGTTGTACTACCTCCTCAAAAGAAGAAGGCTCGGTCGCTACACGCTCCCTAACCAGGGCCATGTAGCCAGTGTATCTATCGGGAGATCTCCTCTATCTACGATAAGAGGATGGTTGACCCACATTCTCTCTTGCATCCTACATCAATCTGTCAGCTTCCTAAGAGTGTTTTCGTCCCTCTCTGGAAGACTCTCCAGTAGTGGAGATCTCCACGATTAGAATCTCTGCACATGGTTGCTCCGCATCATTAGGAGGCTCCTCCTCCTTAGGAACTAATAGTTCCTCATCATCACCATGCAACTTGATCTCCCTCTTAAGTGACTCTCGCATGGCTCGATGCTCATCGAACTTTAGATCCCTGTGCACTCTTGTCCTTTGACTGGTAGGCAGAAATACCTGATAGTTGTGAGGTGTATCCGTATACCCCACAAGTATTCCTAACTCAATTGTTGGGTCTAGATTCTTCTGAGCATCTTTGGTCATGTGACAGTAAACTAGTGATCCAAAGATACGAAAGTGACTTACATATGGCCGCTTCCCTGAAAAAACCTCTATAGGTGTCTTCATCCCCAAAATACGATGAGGACTTCTATTCTAAAGATACACTGCTGTATTGCATGCCTCAGCCCACAAATGAAGTTGTAGGCTTTGGTCATGCAACATCGCTCAAGCTGCTCCCAAAATAGATCTGTTCTTCCTTTCGGCCACCCCATTCTGTTGTAGGTTATGAGGTATTGTGAGTTCCTGTTTAATTCCTTCTGAAGCATAGAAGTCTTTAAACTACTGGGAAACATACTCTCCACCATTATCACTCCACAAGGCCTTTATCTTCCTCCCTAGTTCTTTCTCTTCCAAAGCTTTGAACTCACAAAACTTCAAGAAGGTTTGATCCTTCTTTTACATGAAGTAGATCCAACATCTACAAGAAAAATCATCTATAAAAATAACAAAGTACCTTTGCTTCATGGTGGAGGTTGTGGAGAAGGGCCCACATATATCTGAATGAACTCGATCTAGAACTACTCTTGCTCGACGATCCCGATCATGAAAGGATGCCTTCGCATACTTACTTAGAGTACAACCTTTGTATGTGCTTGTCTACTCCAGTTTGCACTTGGGTAGTCCGGTAGAAATTTGCTGCATGATCTTCAAGGCCCCATGATGCAAGTCGCCCGGTCTCCTATTCCATAACTCACCAATATATTGGCCATGCACTACTTCTGCCTTGGAACTGAGAGCAGCACAATCTTCTACCTGTAACTTGTAGAGATTATTAATATGAATCCCAATCTGTTTGGTCTATCCAGTGCTGATATGCCTTAGGAAAACCTTTCCCAAACTAAAGACTATATCATAGCCTTTATCCTCAAGCATAGTAATAGACACAAGATTCTTTTTCAGCC